>CP139504.1:378690609-378800212 GCA_021014915.2 Artemisia tridentata subsp. tridentata | reverse complement strand
AGGCTCGTGATATACTGACCCTCCCTATTATTGATATACTAACCCTTCCTACCTAGTGGGGAGGTACAATTATATATATATATATATATATATATATATATATATATATATATATATATATATATATATATATATATATATATATATATATATATATATATATATATATTTTAACTTTTTTGTACTTTAGTACCTTTGTACTTTTCAGTATTTTTTTTTTTCTACTTTTGTCAATTTGTACTTTTTTTTTTTTTGTAATGTTTATTTTATGTGTTATTTTTTAGTGTAATATTTGTTTTTTTGTACACGTTAACGTTAACGCATTAAACAACTACAATGTTAACACATTAACACAAACACGTTAACGTTAACACATTAAACAATAACACGTTAACGTTAACACATTAAACAAAACAACTGTTATTATTCAATTAAACAAGGACGATAACACATTAACTTTTTTTTTAACAACTTAATTTTTTTTTATTTCGAAATTAATTTTTTTTATTTCGAAATTAAATTTTTTTTATTTCGAAATTAAATTTTTTTATTTCGAAATTAATTTTTTTTTATTTCGAAATTAAATTTAATTTCGAAATAAAAAAATTTAATTTCGAAATAAAAAAAAATTAATTTCGAAATAAAAAAAATTTAATTTCGAAATAAAAAGACATTACACAAAATACATTAAACAAAATAAAATACATTACAAACGTATGCCACATGCAGGACTTGTGGGACATGGAACATCATGAAGACATTCAGGTCTTGCTGGAAATGGAATAACAAGAAGCAGAAGAGAGGCGGGCTCGTTTGGAGCAAGAAGCAAAAGAGGTTGAAGAACGCAGGAAAAGGTGGGAGTGTGGTATTTACACAGCTTCTGAAGACTCTGATGATGGTTACCCAGATTCAGATGACACTTTTCATTAATCGTTCGCTGTTTATGTTAATCGTATGTTGTTTTTTAAGTCGTCGTTTAATGTAGGTTCAATTTCATGTTTAATGTAATCTCGTCGACGTTTAATGTATTTTCAGTTTGCTAAAATATTCGACATTGCAAGTTTTATTAAAACTTTATATTTTCAGTTGTTTTTGTAGTTGTTTAATATGTTAACGTTAACGTGTTATTGTTTAATATGTTAATTAAATAGAAACACGTCAGACAAATACATTTTAGTTGTTTAATGTGTTAACATTAACGTGTACAAAAAAACATTACACAAAATAAACATTATACAAAAAAAACATTACACAAAATAAATACTACACACAAAATAAAGATAGTACTTTAAACAACTAAAAGCTATAGTACACACAAAATAAATATGGACAAAGCAGATGGTACTTTAATATTTATATGATTATTCGAGTGAAAGAAAGTCAAATGAAATATTTTGCTAGTGTTTGGCCCTACATGTCCATCAAACTGAAAACAAAAGTACCATAGACCCCGTTGGAATAACTAAATAGGGACCGTCCTTATAACACACGCCAATAGAGAGCTGAGTTCAAAACCAGAAACTTTACATTTTGGCCATCATTCGAGGATACTGTAGAAGCAAGAACTATATATATAAGTCAACCAAAAAATATAGTACAAGACTTCAATTTACAGCATTATATCAGCAAAACTCACACCGTGTGAAACTTGACCAACAACTTACAACACAAAATTTTATAGGACCACCAAAGAGACTACACCCACGAGATGTGGGACGGATGAACCCACTGGCGACCCCACCCACTCGCCATGAAGATGCAATAGCCTATTTTCACCCATTTAAGGGAGCATTTGGTTCAGCTAAGTGTGTATCAGCTAAATCAGCAGCACCAACAGTGAGCTAACCCATGATCCACAGTTGCTATATGCCTATCACAACATAGGCATAAAAGTGTATGCAGGTCGATACCTCTTTCATCTGATTCTGCTCTCACTGCCTATCTTTTTTTCAGAGCCCTCCATATGAACACGTAGATCTTTCTTAGCACCGGTTTGTTTCATATCGTATCTTGAACATTATTTCCAACATTTATGATCTGGTCCTCAACTGGTGACATCAGAGCTTTTACCGAGGATACCTCACTATCATCATATTTCTATGACTCCCTACGAGATTAAAATAATTCAACATTTGACAAAAAGATTAGATAACTCCTCCCACTCTTCCAATGCCCTCCAACCAAGGCGCCCTAACCCAATCCCATTCCCATGCCAAACGTCGTCTATCCACTTCCCTTTATCCCCCACCGACACCTCGTCACCCTTTCTAACCGATTGAGACATTGAGAGTCTTGGGAATTTATCCCGCAACCTATCCTCCCCCATCCATCTATCGTCCCAAAGACTGGTATATAATCACACGGTACACTTACGACTTGTTAATGATAGGCAGACTCTTAAGTATAGAAGATTAACTAGTGATCAGATTCTTCAAATGCTTAACAAACTCTTCTTACCAAACAAACAGTTCATACTAGTATATAACCATTGCAGTATAAACCCAGTGATGATTAACGTTACTGGTACAACATTCAAGTAAATTGCCACATCTTCAAAACGAAAAATGAATGACGTACAAAATCAGATCAGAAAACTTCAAATTCATTATCATTAAACACAGATTGGTCATAAAAATATGCAGTTTCAGATGCCAATTGATCCAAAACTATATTAAAACAAAATCACGAAACTAAGATTCTATTTCAATTAACAGCAAACAATGACAAAACTGTTTAAATGCAGACACAACTTCAAGCATAAATTGCAATGAAATAACGAAAGACCTTAATAGCGATATCATTCAACAGGGTCTATAAAGAAAAATTCAGATCCATATCTAATCCATCTCTTTACATCAAAAACAAAAACCGCCTAATTTAACTACCACTTGGCACAAAACCTTTAACCTTTACAGACCTTACAAGCTAGTAAATTTGGTAACAGCCTTTGTACCGTCAAAAAACTATACAAGTTTCAGTCACATTAAGTCTTACTAAATCAAAAAAACTGAACGCTTAAATAGATACATGATTGATGATTCAACTAGTTAGCAACAAATGGTCGCACATATTACAGATAAAGACGCAATTTAACTCAGTTACAGAACTTCAAAATATTATTCAACACCAAACAACTGCAAACTTCTTAAGATCCAAAATGCAACACGAACTAGGCCCTATTTTCACCATCACAAACCACAAAACCATAGCTACACCTATCTATATGCAATTCACTTCAGTAAATGAACCAAACAACAACAGAATTATAACACTTGACATTCAAATCAATTCACTATGAACGATAACATTATCATACTGTTCCGTAAGCATTAACAAAACTAAAACAGAGACGATAACAATAAAATCAGTAACTGTCAGTCTGTCTCTACTCCACATCTAATTCACCTTTACATCAAAAACAAACACAAAACCTAACTTCACCAACACTCACCACAAAACCTAAGTAGATATATACAAAATCAAAGAAAACAACAACACTGCACTTTGATATAAATTACAGTAACTAATAAGCTTTTAAACTTGATATCAGAACTAAACTGAACAGTAAATACCCCAACACTCAACTATAATGTATATATAAATGCCATTCAGATCGAGACACAATTCGACCAAAAAATCAAAGAAAAATATCAAAACCTTCTGCTCGGTATCATTTTAACACTAATTTATCGCAAATTTCAACTTATCAATACTCAAATCAACAATAAACAAATATAAAAATTTAAAACCTTACTTCACCAACACATATTAAACTGATAAACTTGAATTCCATTTCATTAAACACCAATTCATAACCTAATTAGTAATTATATTCCATTAAACGCTAATTCATAACCTAATTACATTCCATTAACCTCTAATTCATAACCTAACTTCACCAACACATGTTAAACTTCAATTACATTTCACTTGTTGTTGTTGCTCTTCTTCTTGTTGTTGTTGTGGTTCTTCTTCTTGTTGCTGTTCTTCTTGTTGTTGTTGTTCTTGTTGTTGTTGTTGTTGTTGAAGATCAATGATTATATTGCACATGACTAGCATAACATCTAAGAGGGGAACATTGTTCTCAAGCATACGGCGTAAACCGGAGAGTACTTCGGCTCTTGCGGGACTCGGATTCGGGTCGGACATGTTAAGGCGCTCTAAGTACTCGGTCATCTCAAGTGGACTTAACGCCATAAACGTTGGATCCTGTAGAAGGTGACTCATACGCCATCAATGCTAATTTGTGAGTGTGTTTGAAAAAAGCGTGTTTTTAGTGTGCGAGGGTTTTGAAATGTGGTCTGAAGGTGTGGGTTTGTTTATATAGTGAGGGAGAGGTGGGATGTGATTGGTTGGAGTGGGAAGGTGCGGATTGGGGATCTGGGCCGTTGGTGTGATCTAACGGTGGAGATTGAGTTTCGGTGTGTTTTTTAAATTTCAACGAGCAGGGATGCCCGCGTGTTGCAGCGGGTTTTTTAGATAGTTATTTTTTGTTGTACGATGTTTGTTTTACGTTTTGTAGGTTCACAATTATTTTGTATTTTTTTTAGAATTTTTTTTTAAATTAATTTTTTTAGAAAAATTAATTTTAAAGTTTTTTGAAAATATTTTTTTTTTTTGAAAATATTTTTTCAAAAACTTTTTTTTTTTCAAAATTTTATTTTTTCGAAATTATTTTCCCGAAAAAAAAAAAAAAAAAAAAAGCTACAGTAGCGTGAAAATATTTTTTTTGAAAATATTTTATCAATAACTTTTTTTTTTTTTAATATTTTTTTTTTCAAAACATTATTTTTTCAAAATTATTTTTCATTATTTTTTTTTAAATTCAAAAGAAAAAAAAAATGTACTGTAGCTACTTTGAAAATATTTTTTCAAAAATTTTTTTTTTTTTTAGTTGTGTGCATGTTAATTTTTTTTTCTTAATGTTTGATACATTTGGGTATTTAGGGTTTACAAAGCGTTTGTAACACCCGGTAATTTTCCAAATTCTTTCTAGCCAGTTATTTTAAAACTTTGCATTACCTGAGAACTTAAACTTTTCATTGCACTTGCTTGGGGCTTGAGAAACGAAAGATATTGCGAGAAACAAAAATATTGTTCTTATTAGTGAATCGGCAAAACGTAGAAAACATAAAACGTACCGTATTTGCCAAAAATATTGATTTATGAAAGTATTGCATATTTATACTTGTTTTTATTGGAAAAATTATTTCGTGAACAATGGCGCAAGTTTCGTTAACTTTCGAGTCCGTTTTGTATGTCAAATGGGTTCCGCAGTGTTTATTGCAAAAGAATAGCCAAAGTGACAATAACAGTCCCTCTGCCCCATATTTACATTACACATCCCTCATTCTCACATTTTCATTTTAGCCCTCCTTCAAAAAATATAAATACCCCCCAACAATAATAATCCCCATCTCTCTCTCTCTACCTTCGCCGGCGAGCATCTTCGTCCGGCCACCACCGCCGCCGGAAAATTTTCCGGCGAGTTGTTTTCTTTGCCGAATCAATAGATCGGTCGTTTTTACTTGTTTCTGGAATGTTTGAGCCCTTGGCTCCCACCACAACTACCCTCACGCGTCATCACCGCCGCTGCCATCACCACCGAACCACCACCACACACCTAAGCCGCCTTCTCTTTCGGTAAACCCACCTCACGCGCCGTTTATTTTTATTTTCGAAACCCTAATAATTTTTTTTATTAAATCCGATTGATATAATTTTTTTATTTATAAAAATGGTGATAATAACTTGTTAAAAACCCTCGTGTGGAACCCCCTCCTCTTCTCGTCGTTGACTCAGTCAAGTCGGTCAAGTTGACTCGGTGAGGGTTTGCTTAATCTGATGTCTCTTGTTCTATTTCTTTTGTTGTGGTAATATTTTGTTTGAGTTTGATATTGATGGAGTCCGTTTGGTTGTTCACTGTTCCGGCAGTCGGAACATAGCCGAGCCGTGACTCACGGCGAGTCACGGCAATTGAGAATTGTGGTTGTCGAATTGACTTTGTGTTGGCGGATTTGGAGTGTTTGATATGGTTTGGATTTTTTTTTTTTTTTTTTTTAATAGAGTTGATATATAATTTATTTAGTGTTCAGATTAGAGTTAATATTTTTTTATCCTTCCTAATTAAGGTGCACAGTTGTGCAATAGTGAATTACAGTAACATCAACAGTAGCATGACACGTAAATCACTCTCATCAGCCACACATTGGCTCACTAATTACACACTTAATCACTTTTGAAGATATTTTTTGCACATTCCAAGATCTGATGTTTATATAAGATATATAATGTTCGCGGGTATGGTTTGTGTTTGACACTTGCCGGTAGGGATGAGCACGGTTTGGAACCGGACATGATGGATCCGATAATCGAATTTTGTGAGAAGTTATAACTGAAAACCAAACTGAATATAATTTCGGGGCCCATTTGGTTTGTAAGTGGGTTTAGAATTGAATTTTGATTTGGGATTGGTTTGAAAAAAATAAAAATGATTGATAGTATTAATGTTGTTTTTCGCGGGTATGGTTTGTGTTTGACACTTGCCGGTAGGGATGAGCACGGTTTGGAACCGGACATGATGGATCCGATAATCGAATTTTGTGAGAAGTTATAACTGAAAACCAAACTGAATATAATTTCGGGGCCCATTTGGTTTGTAAGTGGGTTTAGAATTGAATTTTGATTTGGGATTGGTTTGAAAAAAATAAAAATGATTGATAGTATTAATGTTGTTTGGTTTATAAAATGTAATTGTGAATTAATTTTATTTAATATTATTATATAGTGAGATGGGCCATTTGCTTATATTATAAAAATAAAAAAAATACCATACAAACAAAAAAGTGACGAGTTGTAAGGGGGGAGGGAGTCATAATTTTATACCCTCCAACCCTCCCAAATTTTAACCAATCATCTCCCTTCACCTCATTTCAACCCTCCAACCCTCAATCCAACCTTTTTACTGGCGCTCATCACTTTCAACCCTCCCAAATCTTTTTTTAAATATTCATAATTTGTCCTCCAAAATTATAAATTTGCAACATTAACCCTTCCAATACTAAACAATTATATAAAAAAAAACAAACACGTGCAAGCGTGCAAATATCAAAAGCGTGGTGTGTGCATTGGTCATTTGGTTTGAAAGTTCAATGAATCTTATCTTTTTTTTTTTTCATTGACCAAATGAGTGGGGCTTTTGTTTATCAACAAACATAAACACATCACTGCAACTAGTTTCTTTATCCATTACTACTTTTATTCAAAGGCATCTTCTTCAAACTTAGCTGCACCAAAAGAAGAAAAATCGTCTTCAAACTCATCTAAACCAAAAACAATGGTGTCCACTTCAACTTCATCCATTCAAAAACAATGGAACAAAGTAGCAGCAACGAACAAAGTAGCAGAATGGTGAGTTGTTGCAGGTTAAAAATGGTGTTACCTTTCTTGCCTCTTTGATCCATACTTGATTAATTTGTTTTGGTAGTTTTTTTTTTTTTTTTTGTTTGTGTAGTTTGTTTGTGTGACTTTCGGATTAAATAGGCAACACAAGGGCCAAACCGTTATTTTTTTTTACTTCCCCAACGTTCAAAATCCTCCCCCCAACGGTCATAAGACCGTTTGATTCTTCCAACCCGTTGCGAGCTAAGAACCTGCCAGGCCAGCCCGCCTAGGCGGCGCCGGTGTTCCCTTCGAGCCCGCTGAGCCCGCTGCCCACTCCTCCTCCCCTAAGAAAGTGACGAGTTGTAAAACAAAAAAATTTCCTTTGTATCAGTAAACCATTTCTTTTGTCAGTAAACCAGCTTCTTGTGGGTGGTTTCGTACAAACCCTCAAGTAAAGGTTTCAAATCCACTTTTAAAATCCGCACCCACATAACAAATGGAATATTTCACTTTGATAGTATTCCTATAAGACAAATACCACCTACCAAACGGCACCTCGGTTCTTCGGGTCTATCCAGTTAGGAACCGTTTTTCAATAAAAAAAACTCGTGCACTAATGAATTAAGTCAATAAAAAACATAAAATATTGAAATTTTGTAAGTGTTTTTAATCATCTACGTTTAAACCGATAAAGTTTATCAACAAAAGCATAAACTAAAACAAATTATCATTCTCAAGTTTCACATTGTTCAAAATTTTAACAAAACAAAATGAGTTCAAACTTTATCCAACCAAATAACCATAACCGTTATCGTTCCACAGTTTGTTTCCCTTTTTCTACCGATTAGTTTCTCTAATTGTTATATTATTTTTCCATATTTTCACAATTTCATCATCTTTAATAAGGTCTTCAATAACATCCCAATTAATTTGCGTTCTCAACTTTCTCACTAAATTTTAGGAGCAAACCATTGCTTCCACAATCGACGTTGAGTAAGCGAACTAAATAAAATTACATGTTTTAAGAATAATTGGGTATTCGGTTCCGGAACCAATAAGTGGTGGACCCGAACTGAACCGACCAAAGAACCGAATATCTCAATCTCAAGATCCGGAATTGAAACCATAGGGTCTGGATCTGGTTCGATTCTTATCAATTCAAGTCTGATTCTCGGTTCGGTCCAGTTCTCGGGTTCTTTTGCTCAAATATATTTGAGAGTGTCATAGGGTTTATTTCTCTCCTCGTGACAAAAAAAATACCATTACGTCCCAATACTATTTTTCACTTTTTTATTTTTGCTTTGTTCCAAAATAATGATTCATGACTAAATGTAAAAGTTTAAATTATTTAGGTTTACCTTACTACCCGTAATAAAAATTATGACTTACAAACTTAAATGAAATCATTAATCTATTAATTAAGCGCAAACTTTGTATTAGAGCCATTCCTGAACTTTTGAAAATTTTGAGGGCCCTAGACGAAATTACATAATGAGGCCTTTCAAGAACGAATGATATATATAAAGTGTCACCGTTTATAAGATATAATGCAATTAATTATCTAAACGTTCAACATATTACTTATTTTAAGACTTTTTCTCATCTAAATACTATTTTTCTTTGTGAAAAATATGTGTACAAAAGTATATAATTGTAAACGGGGAGGCCCCTAAAATTTTTGAGGCCCTGATCGGTCACTCACCTTACACACCCTAAAAACGGGCCTGCCTTGTATTAGTTGTAGCATTAATCCATAACTATTTTATTAAAATTTGAGAGGATCTAGCATCACATAATTTTCACTTTGAAATGTAAATGAGTCATGTAAATGAGTGGATCTTAGTTCAAGTATGTCAAAACTTAAACTTGACTCATTTTTATTAGGGGAATGATTTGCATGCTAAAGTCATATGATTACATTATGCATTGATTGCATGATTTATCTTTTTCAAAATTACCATTGATTTTGCCAACAGGGGCGGAACCATGTGTACTCCAGTGGTAGCGGTCGCTACCCCTGAACTTTTACCCGGTAGTGGAATTTTTGGCAATTTTTTACGTTTTTCGTACTATGTTTCGTATTTCGCTACCCCTGAAAGAAATTTTTGCTACCCCTAAATAAATTGATCAAGGCCAAATCATTCTTTAAAAAACCTCCAAAGGCCCAAGCCCACTAAATGTTTAAAAATAAAAACAAAAAAACATACAAAAACTTATAATAAAACTGAGTGGCTTATTATAAAATTATAGTAAAAGTCAAATTAAACAAATTCAACACCCTTTTGTTTCCAAAAGAGGACAGCTTGTTTCCACTTACCCCTGGCCCAATGCAAGCAGTAAGAAAAGATTATTCATTTTCATTCCTTTCATTAATTATCATTACTTTTGGGTGTTAATATCTTGAATAGACTCAGGCAGATGTTGATAACAGTGGAACGATTGATTATGAAGAATTTGTTGCTGCAACATTGCATATGAATAAAATTGAGAAAGAAAATCATATATTTGCAGCTTTTTCTTACTTTGATAAGGATGGAAGTGTTTATATTACCGAAAGAAAGAAAGAAATAATTAAAAGAAGACACCACTCCACGAAGACCAGTCACAACCGCTCCCAACACCAGTCATGACCCGATGACCGCCGACCGGCTTCCGCCACCACTATCCATCAGGTTTGTTTAATTTTGTTTTTGCAATTAATTTTGTTTTTGTCCTAATCTAGTTTATTGATATGTTAATTGTTAAGTTAATTGTGTTTTCCATAATTTAGATTATTGCTAAGTTAATTATTTTTGCCCTAATTTAGTCTATTGCTAATTTAATTGTTTTTGCCCCAATTTATTTTTGCCCTAATTTAGTTTATTCCCTGTTATTTTTATTTTATTTTTTATTTTTTACATTACAAATTGCAAATCGATTATGTTTGTTAGGATATCATAGGATGTTTTACATTACATTACAAATTACAAATTGCAAATCGATTTAGTTTAAGGTGCTATGTTGTTGTTTTTATTGGTGATGCAGTTTGCTAAGGGTGTTTTGTTTGTTTTTTGCAGAAAAAGATGGATTTTACTCTGAAAGTAGTTGGTGGTGACATATCAGCTATTCCCGGTGTTGCTGATGCTTTTGAGGTGTGACTTTTTTATTTGTATTAATGATATCTTTCGGGATGTTTATCACTGATTGAATATCTGTGAGACAGAAATGTTTTAATAATATTTTTAAGAGGTGACATGTTTATGCAGAGTACCATACATGATGCTGTTGAGGATTCAATCACATGGCCTGTCCGAAAAGTTATTCCTATACTCCCTGGTGATTACAGGTATGGCTGCAAAACCAGCAACGAAACTTTTGCGAGGAAAATATTGTACGTAGGGCTTGTGTCACATATCGACTTACTATAGGGGTGGTTCCTGGCATTGGTTTCTTTTAAAAAAAATTATGGTTAACTTTTTTTTTCCTCTACCCCTGAACTTTAGTCCTGGCTCCGCCACTGTTTGCCAATATATGAAGATCTTCGTTAGGCATAAAACCAAGCATGGCAATTAATCATGTCTATCGCTACTCTTTTAGAACTCTAAATGACATGCACAATCGTCTCTCATGTTTTATGTCAAAGTGCAAAAACACTTGGTTGTTACACTCTTTATAACCAAAGACAGATAACCCAACAAGTTGTTGTTGCTCCTTTAAAACCCTTTGCATCGTCTGATTATCCTTTCCATTACTTCATTCAGATTACTTGAATCTTACACTCTATCAAGTTTGAATTTTATTGTTGGAATCCTATGAACAACAACATCAATCTTAAACAAGAGCGCGCATGGCGTCAACTAATGCCATTATCATCAAAATTACACTACTCTATCATGTGAATCATCACCATCATTTGAAAAAAGATCCTCCAACTAACATTTGATGAGACGAAAAGTGTACCGCTTTTAGGGGGTCATTTAAGCCTTAAATCGTATTTCTTGTTGATGTATGTGTCTATCGTCATCAATAAAGGTGTGACACTTCAATAGATCTAATTGGTTTAGCTTATAATTCTTGTTTCCTATTGTCTCTTGTTTGATTGGGTGATATCGATGTTAGGCTTAAGAAAACTGGCTAACCTCCTATACGGTAACTTGCTTGAACGTCTTAAGAAACATGAACCAATGCGTACTAGGTTTATTTGGTTTTATTTAATGCATGAGCGAATTCTAGTGATCCCATGTTAGGAGCTTCTTAGCCGGCTCGACATAGGAGTGAAGTAGGAGCTTATAGAGTTGGGGAAGTACGTACGCCACCCCACGAATGGTATTAAGGAATACAACCCGTCAATTAAAACAAGGTGTGACAATTCAATAGGTAGAATTGGATAGCTAGCAAGGAGTAATACATCATAGGTAGACATGCTTCACTTCCCTTGTAGAACCCTAGTTTACTTTCCTGCACATTAGTTTAATTAGTAGCTTTTGGGTTAGTTGATTAGCAACTAATTCCGCCCCTTCTTCCAAAACCAGAGATTTTTACTTGCTTTCCATAAAATATAAAAATACAAAAAGAACCATCCCTCACCTTTAGACCTAGTTAGATTAATTTCAATCCTAACGAACACTATTCTTTGAGTTGAACGATCAATCCCCGGTACTTGCCACTACACTATACTACATCGGTCAGGTACACTGCCTGGTGGGGATTGCAAGCCTCTTGAGATCCCTCGAGAGGTAAAACCTGTTGTAAGGTCGCAAAACCACGCATCAATCCTCCAACTAACATTTGTTTATAATCACGTCTAAGGACATAATTAATGTTTTATTTCAGTATCTGTAAATCATGTCTCAATGTTAGCTTGAACTTCGTTAGAGGTGCAAGTGCGCAACTACGCAATTAAGGCCTTTTTAATACCTTGTTCGGATAAGGTATGTTGTATCATGATTAACTAAAAAATATCAGTATCAATGTTGTTGTCTCTTATTAATGTTTAAAAAAATCGTATTTGTAAAGACGAGCCTCAGGTGTGGTGCACTCGTTTTCACATATCCTCATATGAAAAATAAAACATTGAGTTTAGTTAAAAACGAGTATGTATTCTCCCTTAAAACAGTTATAAAACAGGTAAAGTAAGGGCCATGAACTCATCTTAGCCACAGCAATGCAAAGATCACAACTTACACGACTGACATCGAGAAGCAGAACACAACAGTCTTAAGACATATGGCACGACAGTTCCAAGATGTACAGGCACAATGGACACGGAAACTATTCGCAATCTAATATGAATGACATGATTTAAGTCATGAAATCATGCCGCGCATGCAAGTTCATACTTTACTTTATCACTTGTACATGTTTGTTGTAATATTTGTTGTCAAAAGATAGTTGCGTCAATTTGATCCTTTATTTAAAAAATTTCCACTTTAGTAAACGTAACTTGTAAATCTCACGATCAAGTTTTAGTCGTCAAGCTAATGGCTATTTCAAAAGTCTCTAACGTGTCTAATAAGTATATGTAATGCTCTACCATTTTCGTTTACCTCATTTTAGCCAAAACGTGCACTAAAAGGTCCAAAATCTATATCTAAAAATCCTAACAACTTTCTAATAGAGGAATAATAGGCTGTCAAAACTATATGTTGCCGCAATTCTTTATTATGCCATAACTTTTACGTCGTAGCTTCGTTTCTTAAGTTTGACCTATCCCCGCGAAGATATTTAAGTATACTATCGGCTTTTCAAGGTCTCGGCTAGTCTAGATACTAATTATCATCAGTTTTGGTCTTTCCAAATTCTGGACAGATTCATAAATTTCCTGAAAATAATTGTTTTCGTCGTCTAAATTGAAAATAGCGTATCTTTTTCGTTACAAGCCGTTTTAACTCATTCAAGCGGCCACATTTTCGTTATTGAGTCTATTTTCTATATTTCTAGCCTAAACTTGTCACCACCCTATTGATTTTTCTGTATTAACCAAAATGGGACAGATTCATTATTAAATGTGTCAAACTATTTTTCCAAATCCTCTAGCTATTATAACCACTTAACAACAACCCCAAATCTAGTCTTAGTTCATCCCCCAACTTCTCAACATAACAAAAGTGGTCTAACCATAACTTAACAATCTTCAAGAGTTCATGTAAATGATCATCAAGGTTGGTAAAAATCACAAGTTTACTAACACATATATATATATGATGTTTTTATCACTTTCTTGTGGAGATTTTTACTAACTCAATTACTTGTAATCAAAACTTGTTCAAAATATGATCTTTTGTTAAAGGATCATTGTGAATACAAAGCCTTGTCAACATGTACCAAGTGATAACTAAGTATATATACTTGAACTTGCATTATGACATGAAGAGCATGAAGTTTAACAATGAAAAGATCACTTACAATAGGAGATTAGTAAGATGAGAATGCAAAACACTTGATTAACCCAATAATTAGTGTTCTAAACCCTTGCTAGAGTATCCTAATTATACTAGGATTAGCCAATCAAGATCTTTGCTTCTCTTGCTCCTCTATGAGTGTCGACTTTATGTGTAAAAAGGGGAGGATATATAATTTTTTTCTCTTGAACTAGTAGTGCACAAATGAGACTAACTTAGTCTATTTATACTTGAACATTCAAAGGTTCAATAGTGTAGTAAATGGTTATCATTTGGCTAGTTTGGGGAGGGGGGCTGATTAGGGGTCTTAAGGGGGGACAATTTTTGGTCAAGCCTCCATTGTGTCTTTTGAACTCCATGTTTTGGCGAGATTGGTGGGCTAATTAATTACCATGTGAATCTTGTCTAACAAATATCTCTAGGATATTAGGGGGGGGGGGGGCGGAAAATATGCAAACTAGAAGTAGTAGATTTTATTTTTGATACAAATGTATATATATTGTGTGTATTGGGTATTAAAATATGTATTGGTTGTTGGTTTTGTGATTAACGAAAGTTATACGTAATTAAACATAAGATATAAAGAAATCACCTTAGGCGTCAGGAAATATTTTTGGAACTTTGGTAATCATTTTGGAAGTATAAAAATACGTTGAAATAATCGTTGGGAGAATTGGATATATCAGGTGTTAAATTACGAATACGTTTGTTGAATTGACAACCGTAAGTAATTAAAGAAAATGGAAACTGTTTTAGGGTTTTAAAAATTGTGAACCGGAGTAGGAGCAAGGTACTGGAGCGTTGTGGACTAAATATAGTCTAAATTCATAGTGTTCAAGAGGGTTGTTCCACGTTTTATATTTATTTAACCAAATAGTTATTCGTAAAAAGTGTTCTTGTAAAGTCTCAAAGTCGTAAATTGGAGTTTGAAAATAAATGTTGACGCGGAAAATTTACAGGTTGTCACAGTCTCGCCTCCTTAGCAGAATCGCGACCTCGCAATTTCAATTCAAGGGTTTACGTCATTTGTCAGCATAACTCTTCTGACAATTTGTGAGCGGCTTGCAACTCGGTTATGATCTAAACGATCTTCTCGGTAGCCTCATGAACAAGTTCAGGGTTAGTAAGTTGGGTATCCCCAACTTCTAATTAACAATTTGGCGATCGACCACAAAACACTTCACACGGTGCCGTTTGAAATACTAGAGTCGTAGATATTATCATAAAAGAATTTGGCCAACTGGAGGTGTCTATCCCAACCATTGCCACACGCGATTACTCAGGTAGAGGTGCGGGATTCGCTTCGGAGGCCTAGCTTCTGATATAGTAGCAAAACAGCAATGCGTCATACAAATTGATTTATCAGATGATTTGTGAAGCAACTTATATGTTGGGAATTATCACAAGACAAGAGAAGACTTAATGGAAGAACAGAATTAAGTCTGGTGGACTACGTAATTAAGTCTGGTAGTTCTATTAGTTAAGTCTTGTAATTATTAATTCTGGTTGTTCATTATTAAGTCTGGTAGAGCAAGTTAAGTTTGGTTGACTTTAGTTGTTAAGTCTGGTCATGAAAGTTAGGAAAGTTTGTTAGATGTAAGTTAAGAAAGGATACGAAATTATCTTTAGAGAAGATACGTATATCCTTTTACAAGTTTTGTATCTAGGGTTTCCTTAGTGTATAAAAGGAACCTTAGTCATTAGTTTTTTATAACGACGAAGATTGTAATCACTTAGATTAAAAAGAATTAATATACGAAGTTAGTTATTGTGTTCTTCATTGTTTGTTGTTAAGATTCCACGTTAACAATAAGCAAGGTGTTAGAGTTTCTTACTTAGATCGATTTGGTTTATACAAGTCGTCTAACAAGTAACAAGGCTACTTGGATCCATAACTCGTGTGGACCAACAAGTGGTATCAGAGCCTGTAAAGAGACTCTGAGTTTGAAGAAACACAACAACCAAACCCTAAATTTATTCACCTAAACCCTGCAACATGTCTGGCGTTGAAAATTCCAATAAGAATGATGGTTTCTCTGTTCACAACAGTGATGATGAAAAATCAATCCATGATGAAGAAAAACCTGAAGCAAGCACATCTAGACAACAACAACCCATCTCTGCAACAACAACCATATCCAACGTAAAACTCCCAATCCTAAAAAGAGAAGAATATGACATCTGAGCTATGAAGATGGAACATTATCTGGAGTATATTGACAGCGAAGTCTGGAAGGTCATACAGAATGGGAATTCGAAGAAAAGGAATTCACAAGGAACAAATGGAGTGATTAGGATATTACCACCAGTATCTGCTGAAGAGATATGGGCTGTTGAAAAGGAGAAGAAGGCCAAGACTATGCTGCTAATGGCAATTCCCAAAGAGCATTTGAGAAGGTTTCATGGCGTGAATGATGCTAAAGAAATTTGGGAGGCTATCAAGAAAAGATTTGGAGGGAATGCTAACTCCAAGAAGATGCAAAAGGCTGTTCTTAAACAGTAATTTGAAGCTTTCAGTGTATCCAGTTTGTGGGAAACTAGAAAGGGGGTTGAATAGTTTACCGTTTTAAAAATCCTTTTAAAAATCTTGTTTTAAAAGTTAGCAATTGGAAACTTTGATTCGAACTTTATATGTAACCAATCAACACCAATATGAACTACACACTAAGCTAAGCAATAATAACAAATAAAAGTAAAGAGTAGAGTTGGAAAGATCGAATCGAGACAGAGGATTTATAGTGGTTCGGCTACGAAGCTCTTCTTCGCCCTACTCCACTCCCCGAGTACCACACTCGAGAGTTTCAAACACTATATCAACAACCTCCCTTCAGGCGGAGAAAACCGTACGCGTCGCTTATCCTATTACCGACACTAAGCTAGGTGTCGAGTGCTAATCTTAGCTAGCACCAATCTACCAAGGTCCACGTGACCAAACACTCAAGCCCAATGGCTTCAAGAGATCACCAAGATCTCAACACGACCACAATGATCAACACTCACTTCACTCTACTCAACTAACACTAATCTATCGACCCTTGATCTTCTTGATCAATCACACAAGCCCAATGGCTATAAGAGATGTTCACTATCTCTATAGATCACACTTGATCTTCACTCTCACTCACAAAAGATAAGAAAGCTTGATGTATGCAAAGATACAACAATGTTGTAACAAGTGTTACAAAAACCTAACAACTATAACTCTTGTATCTTCTTGAATACTTGAGTTCTTCTCTTGCTAATGAAGAGGGATGACAACACCTTGTATCTACTTGGATACTTGTGTTCTTCTCTTGCTAATGAAGAGGGATGACAACACCTTGTATCTACTTGGATACTTGTGTTCTTCTCTTGCTAGTGAAGAGGTATTAAGAGGATCACTTGAAGGATGATTGGATCACTCTTGAAACAAAGAAAACTAATCTAAAGAAGTGAAAGGTTTGAGAGGATTAAGCTAGGGGATTTTTCTGTGTGTGAAGGGTGCCTAAAACTGTGAAAGGGGTTGATATTTATAGGCAAGAAAAATCTGAACGTTACAGAAAAAATGGTACGGACGGCTCCGTTAAATACCACACGGCTCCATTAAATTTAACAGAACCGTGGAGCCATCATAGACTAGGACGCTCCAAATTTTGTCTTTTCTGGTGAAAACTTATTTGGGGAAGGTTGGAGCTGATTTTGGGGGGGAAAATAGCTGTTATGATTTTCAAACTAATTTTTTCATTAAAACATTTCTTAATAATTCAAAAATAATTTGTCATGTTTATTTTTGAAAAAATGTTTTGTCCCATTTAAAATGTGAATTTTCAAAACATAAATTCACTTCTTTGATCACTAGTTCAAGTTGTAACTTTGTTCTAGAGTGATTTGCGTAGAAACGGGATCTTCCGATTAAAGACTTGTTTACGTTGATTTTAACGTATCGTGATTTCACATTTTGTCATCCTCAAAACGTGAAGTAATCGAAAGATATAAATAACGTTTTTAGAACATTATTTGCATCAACAATCTCCCCCTTTTTGATGATGACAAAATATAAACTCATGTTAGGTTAAAATTAGTGTTAACAAGTTTTTAATGAGTTTACTCCCATTTCTCCCCCTTTTTGTCGAATAAAAAAGGTGACAAAGGCTCCCCCTTGATGTGTACTCCTCCTCATTTGGAGAACACAAAGGAATTGAGCAATGGTTTGTGCTACAAAACAAGGTTAGACGACAAGTATACAATATCTAACAAGTAGCACATTTGACAAATATCCAACCACACAAGAAAATAGCTAAGTGGCCAAAATGAAAAGCCCATTTCATAATCATAAAATAAATGTCATACATAAGTATGACTACATCAAGAAAGCAAATTTAAAACAACATGAAGACACATAAACATCAATAGTAGTATGAGGCTTCAAGATTTGCTTCCAACTTCAAAAGGGTTCCTAAGCATTTATTGGAGGGACTAAACATAACCATGTTTAGTTTGGGCTATTGTGTAGTGGAGGTGGTGGAAGGATGATGGGTCCTATGGGTGGTGTGAGGAGGTGTTCTAGGTATGAAAACCTAAAGTTAAGCTCATCTCTAAGGTTCATGATGAGTTCAAGGTTGTGATGGCAACAAGCACAACTCAAGGTGTGTGAGTGAAGGGGATAAAGGATGGGATAACCCATTAAGGGTTGAGGTGATGGTGATAGGGAAGGTGATGATGTGTTGCTCCCAAACTCAAAGGGAGTGTTTGGTGATAGGGTGAGGGTAAGAGTTAGAGGTTGTGGTGATGGTGAAAATGATGAGGGTGATGTGTTAGTTCCCATTTCAAGGGAAGTTGATGGTGATGAGTTAAGTGTTAAGGCTAAAGGGTGAATGGGACTAGGTTGAGATGAATGTTTGTTGGTTCTAGTTGTGGAGGATGAGGATGTGGGTTTGTTAGAGGTTGCCTTGGATGGAGCTTGGGGTGTAGTGAAGGAAGATGATGATTTGGTAGAGGTTATGGGTGTGTGGGTTTCATCTTCATCATCCAAGGTGAGATCAATGAAGGCAATGTCATTGGTGATAGGTTTAGTTGATGATTGAGGTGTGTGAACATTCTTGATCCATTGATCAACTAGAGTGGTTTGATTGGTTGGTTTGATGTTGAATCTAGGTTTCTTGTTCTTGTGTGAGGTGGAAGCAATGGTGGAAGACATGGTGTTTGAATGGTGAGTTGTGAAGGTGTGAAGATGGCAATGCATGATGTTAGCTTAAATAGCCAAATCATAAGCATGCAAGTTTGAAAAGGATGTTGAATTTGGGGATTTGGGTGCATGGGAATCAGGTTTTGTTTGCAGTTTTTCAGGAAAAGAAAGTCAAAAAGTGAAAGAGAATTGTTAAATTCGTCTTCCAAAGGCACGGTACCATTAAAGGTACTACGGCACCACTAAATTTAGTGGAGCCATGGCCTATTTAATGGAGCCATGGGCTCTTTTGACCTCTTTTCCAGGTCTGCAGGTTTTAGGCAGCCTAAATGGGGAAATTTCTAGGGAATCCATTGGCTGCAAATCTCAAAGCCTCAAACCACTAAACACATAGAATTCCTAAAGCTAGTTTCAACTAGCAACTAACATGATCATGTGATCATCTATGTATTTAGGCAACTATTAAGCATGCATGAATTCAATCAAGTTTAACATCTAGTGCATGTAATAAAATAATAGAACATGCATGAACTAGACAAGATTGATTAACATAAAGGTTAATTAACTAAGTAAATTAACCATGTTCAAGTGTGAAATGTTTAAAGGAGAACATTTCAAGCAAGTTAATGTTTATGGACATTGCCATGACTTTATTTATAATAGCTTAATAATACTTAAGTTAATAGTACTACTTAAGCTAATCCTAACTAGTCTCGTTTCTTCCCTAACTTTTTAATCTTGTTCCCAAGCCCTTTGATCGCCTTACCGATGGACTTGAATCCCCCGATAGTTTGCTCATGCATCGAGACTTGTCGATTGTACATGGTTGTTTGTCTTCTCATCATCGTGGATAAGTTGGTTTGTCCGAATTCAACATCGGAGGTTTGTGTGAATGATGAGGTGTCAAGGTTACGAAAGAAGGTGTCGGGAGAGGGAGTATTAGGACGAGACGTTCCTTCTTCATTCACCTCATCATCATCCTCATCCATGGGTTGAGAAGACGAACTGTGACCGAATGAGGAGGAAGAATGGGGAATATCAGAAGTGGATTTACGACCACGTTTGGACCCTTTGTCCTTACGTTGCTTTGTGCGACGGTGTGGTCCACCAAGTGGTTTCATAATCGGATTGACTAGGACATAGTCGACATCATTGAGAGATGGGTAGGTTTGTATAACCCACCTGAATAAACAAGTAAGCAACATGCCATATGGCATGAGCTCATCGAAACGACGATGAATACTGGCCATCCGTTTGACCATGTAGTATGCGAGGTTGTAAGGTTCCTCGATACTAAGACAGTAGAGCATGTGGGCAAGACTTGCCGGAACATGATCACGGTTGCCTGCAAGGCTTAACGCGTTCTCACGCAGAAGAAGTTCCCAATTTCTAATATCGGGTCGAAGCTCTTTGAGGTATATTTTGTTTGGGTCGAGGTAGACAATGGAACCATCACGTTTTTTATACGTGTTGGTGACTCGAGGAATTTGGATTACTTGTTTAATTACTTCAATGTCGGGAACTTCGGTACGATAAGCACCTTCGTTCTCAAGATTGTAGTAAAGAGACTCTAGAGAATGGTCTTTAGTGAATGCACACTGACCATATGAGGGAATACCGAGAATATGACCAATCTCGGTGACAGACAAGATGATATTTTGGTGTCGAATCCAAAAATCAAGAAAGACGTTTCCGTCAAGATCAGTTTAGGTATGGACACGACTATAAAACTCGAGAATAAAACGAGGACAGACTTGATCGTTTATTTTGTATAAACAATCGAACTCGATAGAAGGGAAACAGACACGGATGTTGTCTGTCGTGACATAGAGTGCATCGACTACACGCCCTTCGTGTATATATCGATTTTGGACTTTTGCGAAATAAGCTCTTTGCTCATCAGGAATGTTTAGATTTTCAAGAGTACTAAGAATGTATTGTCTGGTATCTTGATAATCATTTCGAGGCATTGTTATCTACAAAAAAATATTTTTGTATATGTTAGTTCGTTGCATTTTAATGATTACACTTCTAGTGTGTGTGCCTAAATGCAAACAATGTGGAGGTGCGGCAATCTCGACTCTAAAACTATCCTAATGAGATTACCCAAACGCTCCTAACTTCACTTTTGCTCAATCAAATATGTCAAACAATACATATCAATTATGTACTTCAACCCATATTTGAGAGTTCGCGTATACATGCAAAAACGTTTTTAATTTGCATCAACAATGCATGAAAAAGGTTTCATGATCCTAGATTTGTGAAGATTTTCAAAAAAATGATCGAATTGGGGTGTTTGGCAAACGCCTCAACATGGCGCCAACTAGCTTTAAGTTTGAAAAGCTTTAATGCAAAACGTTCCTAATCCAATTTTAGTAATCCTAAACATGATTCCACTACAAACAATCAATCATAATCCGATTTTAGTTATTAAATTCGGACTAGATTTTGCAACATGAGTGGGTTTATGAAAATCCTAGGTTTAGGGAATCATGTGAATGCTACATTGTCAAATCCTAGTCTTAATTTCACAAGGGTTTAACTAATTTTGAAAATCCCCAATTCGGATTTATAATCAAGAACAAACCCTGGACTCAAATTAAACGAAATTAAGAGTGATTTACTTACAATTAATGATGTTGTGATTAGGATTTGTTGATTCCAATGCCTCAATCTTGATTTGCAAGAGTTTAGTTGAATTAAGGTGTTATGGTTCGGTTTTGACAGCAAGTGAAAGTGTTTTTGGGTGTGTTTGGAAAGTCTGTGCAGAAGAAAGGGAAATGGGCGCGTTTTTCAGATGCACGGCTCCACGGTTCCATTAAACATTAGTGGAGCCGTGTCTCTTTAATGGAGCCGTATATCTGATGGTCCAATTTTTCTTCCGTTTTGACTTTTGGCTTATTAATCTTACTTATTTAGTAAGACTTTTTGACATGAGGAAAAAGTTTATACCTAATAAACTTTTTGACGAAAGACGATTAAATGGGATGACCGGAAATGACCTTAGTGTTTCCAAGGAAATTGACTAAGTTGTCATTGGATGAGGATTTACTTCTAGTATTTCCCGTGAAATAAATAGAAGTTATGAGTTATGTTTTGGAGGATGACTATAATATTTCCCATGAAATATTTAATTAGTCGGAGTACGAGACGTAAGGAATGACTTATCATTTCACGTGAAATGTTCAAAAAGTCATGTGACGAGTTGTGAGGGAATGACTTAGAACTTCTAGAGGAATTTCTGAAAGTCATGAGACGAGTTAGATAGATGACTTAAGAAGTCATGGGTGATTCGTAGAGGATGACTTCAATATTTCCCGTGAAATATTTGAGGAGTCATAGAAGGGATAAAACGTATATAAGATATGACGCAAGGGATGACTTTAATATTTCCATTGAAATACCGAAATAGTCATAAGCGGGATGAGAGGAATGACTTAAGAGTCATGAGGCGATGTGAGTGAAATGACAAATGAGTCATGGAACAAGACGTGAGAAATGACGTTAATATTTCAAGTGAATTATTAAGAGGTCATGAGGAGAGAGGTGGACGATGACTTTAATAATTCGAAAGAATTATCTAAATAGTCATGAGTGGGGTGACGAGAACATATTGGTTGGAGAATTGACGATGTTGTCATTCAAGAGACGGAGGAGATGACGTACTTCGACGAGCTTCGTTCATGAGCAAACTACAGGGTTCCCGGTCAAGTCTAATGGCATCTTGACTGCTACTCTTCATAGGGGGTTGTCTCATCTATAGTGTTTGTTGTCATGCCTTTCCGGCGCTTACGTACTCGGCTTCGATCGTGGAGACAATAAGAGTAGTTTGTTTCTTGGGGAACCAAGATGTTTGTTAATCAACCTATGAAGGTACAAACATTGCTCTCTATGTTTCAATCCACATTTACTCTCTCATTATCAGAGATGGTATAGAAACATTTTCTACATCAGTCTCCTTGAGATATCGCAATCTCAAGTGTGTAGTATCTTTAATGTATGGTATGATACATTAAACACTTTGAAGTAAGAGGTTTTGGGACACTTCTTACAAGTGGGCACAAAACCAACACTATTCATGATAATGGACCTACTTGCCGTTAGGTAAACTAATTTACCTATTTATGCCTACAACTCAGTGATATCCACTCACTCACCTTCATCGTCTCTTGTGAGATTTGTATTTGTGGATATGAGCATTAGTGTCTTGTCTAAGTATCACATATATATATATATATATATATATATATATATATATATAATATATATATATATATATATATATATATATATATATATATATATATATAGGTATGAGATATTTTGAGAAGACTCCTTATAATGAGAAGGCTAGGAAGCAACTAGGAGCTGCCACGTGTCCCAATTAGTCCGGCCCTTTTTCTAATACTCTCATGGGTATTTTCGTCATTTACTTGAACCATATAACAACTACGCCTTCCTCATTCTCTCCATCATCCCTGTTCTCCTCCTTCACCACCACTCACCACCGCCTTCCCCACCATTCACCACCACCTTCCCCATCATTTACCGCCGACCGTTCACAACCGTTCCCCGCCGAAGATGTAACCAGATTAATTATTCAATTTGAATGTAAGGTCTTTTAATTGTAGTTAACTGTTAGTGTTAATTAATATGGGTATATTGATCTTCTTTTGCATGTACATGATGTTCATTGATTTATTTTGAATAATTTGTTGGTTTTTTGTTGTTATTAATCTAGATATGTTATATTCAAAGTGTCTAGATCTGAAAGAAATATATACAAAATGTTTATAGTAAAGCTGCACATAAGGTGTTTGATAAAATGTCTTGGTGATATTTTATAACTATGATGCACTAAGTTTACTCTGTGATGCATTAGCTTTTAAATCTTTAATTGTTTTAGTCATTTTTCAGTGGAAAAGGCTTGTATGTGTAGTTGTATGTGAATTAAAAAATAAGTTTAGAATGTAGGCTTGTAACTTTGGACTTGAGATCGGTATGGATGATAGATATACTGGTTTTTTGATGCTAGATACACTGGTTTAGATTTATACGTGAATTAATTAAAAAAATAAGTTTAGAATGTAGGCTTGTAAGTTTAGACTTCAGAATATACATACTGATGCAGTAACTTATACATTGTGATACAATAAATTATACCTTGTGATGCTGTATAATAACACAATGATGTAGTTAAGTATTACTGTGATGCAGTAGAATAATATTGTGATGTAGTAGAATAACACAATGATTAAGTATTATTGTGATGCAGTAGAATAACATTGTGATGCAGTAGAATAATATTTGGCTGTAAGATTGTTATTATAACTGCATGCCTGTCTTGTGTGTTTTGATGCAAGATTTATAAATAGTTTTAAGTGACGTAAGTTTTTCGCTTGGCTTATCTCAAGATTCTTATTTTTAAAAGCACGTGAGGGTTGATGAGCAATCCTACCCATCACCTAGATTTGCGTATTGTCTTACTATTTTGACGATCTTGCAGCAAGATTGGAAGTCTAAAATCGAAAAGCACGGAGGGATAGTGGCCAACCATGTCATTGGTACTAATTAGTTCTCATGAGAAACTAGTAGCTAGCATTTAGTTTGTTGCTGTTAGATTGTTTTAATAACCGCGGATATCTTTTTGCACTAGGGGTGACCTGTCTAGTTGTGCCTCCAACGGAGCGAGATTGAGGAGGCTCTTCCAAAGTTACAGAAGCATTGTAAGTAGTTAAATTCCCTCAGTTACTACCATTTACTCCAGCCTTAATTCATAATATGTTAGCTGTTTAATCTCAATCTGACATTAACTATTTTACTTTCTTGAAATTGAATAAAGAGAATTTTTCCATCTGCTGTTACATTAGTGTTTGTGAGTTTATGTTAGCTTTCAGGTTCTGCTTAAGTACTTCACTTAGAAAGTTTTTAACCTAATCAGGTAAAAGAAAGCGATAAGGGAGATGGTAGAATCAGTATCATCGAACCCTACTTCTATAAGTCTTCCATCTAATGTTAATGATGTTTCTGCTGGTGGACCACACACACCTGTAGCTCGGCGGTTACCCTCTCTCAGAGTGACAACCGAGTTCGATAGCGACTCGTGTCTTTTCTTCAATAAGGTATCTTGCAAGTTGTTCGACAGTCTTGCCAAGCTCAAGCTTTCGTTTCATAATAACAACAAGGGACATCTGTCTGATCCTCAATTAACCTTCATCTCTAAACACGTTTCCTGCTACTACGACATCCAAGAAAACAATGCTCTCATTAATAGCTCTCTCGAGATAGCTCCTGGTTTGAACGTTACTGCAGCTCATAATGTTAGGGTATGGTATTTCTCTACCTCTCGATCATTATTTATAATTCACTCACATTTAGAGATCAAGTGATAATACTGTTTATGCTATTTTTCAGGAGAAGGTGGGAGAGGTGACGATGGTCGCTGATCTTGCTCCTGCTTGCAAACTTGAGTTGACTTCTCAACTTCCATCTGTTGCTGGTTTGGTCAGTGTCCGTTCGTCCATCTTTATCCCACTAACCTTGAGCAACCTTATTGAAGTAGCCAAAAGCAACCTTAAGATTTCCCTATGGTGAAGTGTCATTAGAGGAGTACGAGGATCAGGGAGAGGAAGAAGAAGTAGCAGCTCCGAAGTTGGCAGTTAGCGCATTGTTCAAAGGTCAACTTCTTAATGGAATTTGCAATGCTCAGTATACGAATGATAATTTGAATTTAAGATACGCTTACAAGGTATTAGTACTTTCTAGTCCCCCATTGAGTGCATAATTTGAATCTAAAACCTCATGTTATATAAGCTAATTTTTGTTTGTTTTTGCAGGATGAACAAACAACCTTTATCCCAAGTGTTTCTCTGCCGTCAAATGCATTCTCTTTCGCATTCAAGCGTCGTTTTAGTCCTTCCGACAAGTTGAGGTGAGCCTAGGGTTGTATCTCTTGGAACTTATCTTTTTGATATGCTTCTCGCATTGACCCTATTAACTCATAGTACCATAGGCAAGTGAAGATATGATAATGGCGATGTGGTATAAGATAACTTTAAATCGATAATTTGGATGCAAATTAGGACCAGGTGTTTATGATGAAGTCCTGCCATTTAGTTTAGTTTTTGTTTTTTTTATTCTGCATTATTAAATTTGAAAAATATTACATTATATGAACACCTGATTTCTCACATCTGAAACTTATTATGCATTATACTTGTGCTAATCTATCAAGTGAAGATGCTTTCAATTAGTATCCCCATTTGTGCTATGCTGCTATATCTGAATTTCTGTACGTTGCTAAACTGTAGCAGACATTGGAATGTATGTATCGTTATGTAGTTCACACTAGCTGTATTGCTTAACAGGATGGAAAAATTATTTGCTTCATATTACCAGACAATATCTCTGCTCAATCTGGACCACGATTTTAATGAAATGTGCTTTAGATGTCATTTAGAATTCTTTTTTATTAGTATATATATTAAAATCTGTACAAAGAATCGTCTGGTGTTAGTAATCTTGCTGGTATTTATGTATTTTCAGCTATTTTTACAACTTTTATACGAATTTCTGGAGTGCTGTCTTTAAACACACTGTTGGCAAGGACTACAAAGTTAAAGCTGGTTATGACTCAGAAGTACGATTAGCTTGGGCGTCTATGTGGGTATGTTTCATCTACCATTACTGAATATACTGATTTTTTCCTCATTTTCATTTTATTTTATTGATATTATAGCCCTACTATGCCTGTGTTCCGTATGGTTTATGAGGATGTGGCTTTACAATAAACTGTAGGTTGGTGATGAAAATGGGAAAGCCAAAACAGCACCAATGAAGACGAAGGTGCAGTTGATGCTTCAAGTTCCACAAGATGATATTAAATCGTCAGCCGTGATGTTCCGTGTGAAAAAGAGGTGGGACATTTGAATGAACTGCCTTGCGCACCAAAAGAATTTCTGGAAGCTTCAAATGCATAAGCCTGGAAGCGGATCACAAGTGCTTTAAGGTTACCGCCTACCGGTACCACATTTTCAGTTCAAGGAATCCAATTGAAACACGGATTTAATCAAGTGATTCTTGAATGCGTAACAAAGATTATCAATAAGTATTCTCTTTTTTTTTTCAATCTCAATAAGTATTGTATAGATATTCAAGCATTTACTTACAAGACATGTTTTCGATTGTGAGACGTATGATCATTTTAAGTTATTTAAGTCATTATGTTATTTTGTTTATTATATTGTGATGCAGTAGAATACAGACAGTGATGCAGTCAATTATATATCATGATGCAGTATAATAACACAGTGACGCATTAAAGTATTATTGTGATGCGTATAATAGCATTGAGAAGCATCAGTATGTATAACATTGTGATGCAATAAATTAAAACATTTTATGCAGTAGAGTGATGCAGTAAAATAATGTTGTGATTTAGCAGTATGATAACACTGTGATGCAGTAGTATGCTAAAATTATGATGCACTAGAACATTATTGTGGTAAAACAAATGGGTGGCTAGGATGGTGGATAACAAAATTATTCATATTTACTTCCTTCTAATCAACAACTACATCTTCTCCTGCTCATTTAATTATCTTCTTATCTTTTTATTTGACTTCATCTATGTGTATAACAAATTATAAATCTTTCATCAAACTTCTAATATAGTTGCTCATTTTTGGAGCACTTTTAAAGAGAATATGCCTCATAAAAAAATGCAATATTCATTGTATAGTTGCCAAAATGCCCCCCTTTAAAATGATAATAAATATTTACCTAAACAATTACTATGGGACGAAAAAAAGCAAGTATAACTACAAAGTTACACAAATAAATGTATCATACTTCAATAGTATAAAGTTCATTTCATTAAAAAAAATGCTAATCGTTACGACTTGCAACATCTTTTAAGAAAACGACACTTTTTTCATTCCTGCACCGGAACAACTGCATTCTTTTTGCAATCTTTCTTGACGGAAGATTAGAATCCAAGTTGTATGTCACTCATCCGCACAACAACGCAAGATAGGTAAACATCATGAGGTCTGCTTAAGAAAGCCATCAAATGCTACCACAAGTCATAGACTGTAGCTTTCATTATCTCAATTGACTATCACTACTACACATCCAAATATACCAAGACTCCTTGGTTTTATATAGTTTCTAGAGGAAAGTAAACTTCTCTTTAAAAATTTAGCATTAACATGTTCAACTACATCCAAAATACCAAATTTGTAGTGTTATTATTTTTGTGCATAAGCTGGCGAATCTTCATTCTTGATTTTAGTTATCAACTGTCTTGCTATTCTCTCCATCCAATAACTGAGATCATGTCTTTAGATCGCAAAAAGCTTGGTTGATTCGTAGATGACAGAAGCCTTGCCCACATCCTATCAGTTAGCACAACATTGTTCTGCTTCTCAGTGATGCGCTGCATGACAACATAAGATTGTTCGTCAGATTCTAGGGTGTTTGGATCTATGTTATCCAAGTAATCATGCTAGGCTTAATAACCATAAATCAGATAATAAGAAGTAATAAAACAGGTGTGTCAAAGCAAGAATATTAATAAGAGAAGTTTTAGCATCAGTATCCACGTACATTGAATGGAATATAAGTCTGTATACCATTTGACAAGCCCACTTGTGAATCCAGTGTAACCCGCCATCACTCCGTGAACACAACTTTGAGCAAGGAGAGTGCAGTGCACATTGTCAGATGCATTACTTGGAACCGCCCAGATCACGTAAGTAGGATCTGCCATACAACATAATCATGCCCAATCATTTTAACCATTTTGTATTCTAGTGTTTTGCAGGTATGTGTGTGCATGTATCATCATAACTTAAAAGGTCAATCTGTCCCAAAAGAGAGTCCACTTTATCATTTCTCTATTCCTCGGACAAAAAACCATATTTGAATTTGCCATTAGTATAAATTTGAAATTACCCTGTCTGCCATAAAGATTCGATGATAGACAATCATAACGTGGACATCTTTGGGACAGAATAAACAAGGTTCGATTTGTCCAAATCAACATCTCGGCTTGCCAAAGTTGCATACATTGTGGTCACTAAAAAAGATTCACCCTCAAATATGTGGTCACAAAAAAAGATTTCACCCTCAAATAAAAACTGACCAACCTTTAGGGATGCTTTCTTTTTTTTTTTTTTTTTTTTTTTTAATATAGTAGAATAAAAACAATAATGCCATAGAATATAAACTGTGATGCAGTAATAAATAAATAGTGATGCAGTAGAATAAAAACGGTAATGCACTGCACGCCTAACCTAATCTAGACTTACATGACACATAGAGGAATCTAATGCATCACATCTTTACAAATACTACATCAACCAATAAAACACATAGTCAAACACTTCTCGACACTTAAAACACTTGCGCGCCTAACCTAATCTAGACTTATATGCCATATACAAGAACTTACTGCATCATTGCATCATACTAACTGCATCAATCATTCAAAAACACACACAAACACATTTCGACACTTTAAACACTACGCATCTAACCTATTCTAGACTTATATGCCACATACAAGAACCGACTACATCACTGCATTACACCAACTCAACTGCATCAATCAATCAAACACATACACACACACTTTTCGACACTTAAAATACTACGCGTCCGGTTATGACACATACAAGAACTTATTGCATCACTTCATTACAACTACTGCATCATGCATTCAAAGACACATATAAACTCTTTTAAACACTTAAAACACTACGCGCCTGAGCTAATCTAGACTTATATGAAAGATACAAGAACCTACTGCATCACTTCTTTACAACTACTGCATCATGCATTTAAATACACTCAAATAAACTTTTCGACATCTAAAACACAATGCGCGCTACCTAATTGAACAATATTTGCCACAAAACATAACCTACTGCATTGCTTCTTTACAACTGATTCATCAATCATTCAAAAACAATATTTGCCACAATATATAAGCTACTGCATCACTTCATTACAACTACTACATCATCCACACAAATACACACAAAGACAAATTTCAACAATGAAAACATAACTTACTGCATCATGTATTCAACACAAATAAGTTCTTGTATGTGTCATAGGTTAAGCATTAGAATGTAACCACCTCATGAACTAAATGCAGATATTCGTGTATGCAGAACACATTATAAAATACAAACCTTAATGTTTGACTGTAAGCATAAGTTGCAGTTGCAGTTTCCTCGACAAAATGGGCAAAGGTCTGAAACTTCTTCTTCCTGCAATTGAGGATACGTGAATATTCAATAAATACATTTGATTAACAATCTAGCTGAATGACAAATAAAACTGGAACAAAAACGGTCAACAGTCTGAAAAAGGGGAGTTAAGAATTTACCATTGCTTGATGCACTGGATACAATAGAACTTTTCTTTACACTTGGTGCAAGGAACGACAATATTTCTATCAATTCTCTTACACTGGTGACACTTAACTCGATACTTTCCAATTTTACGATCCTGATAAGAATCATATTGTTGCAATCAACGGAAACAAATGCCAGGGTAAACATATGGAATTTAAAAAGTAAATACGTACCTTAATTTTATTAGGACTACTAGATGTGTTGTCTGAATTAGCAGAACTAGTTTCACACTTTCACCACTATCCCTTGGCCTAGTTTTCAGCTTAGTATCATTTAAAATGCTACATCTACTACGGTTAGATTTTACAAAAATCATCTGTTTTCTTTCTTCAACGGAATTGTTATAAATCTCTCTCTTAATTTTTGGACTTCCAGTTCTGTCAACACCATTCAAGTTACTTATTGACCTCGTATAAACATCTTCATCTCCACTTCTAATATGAGCTCTATTTTCGTATTTTCCTTCGTCTTCAATAATTTTGTTTTTAGTAGAAACGGTCTGACGCCTTCTCCTTTGATCTTCACACTTTCTTCCCATTTGTTTTGAAGCATGAGACCTTCCTGATGAGAATGGAGTGAACTCGTCATCGTCATCATCATTCTCACTATCCTCATCAGAATCACCAATATCATTCTCATAATTCAAAGGCGTTTTCTTGCTTAAGGAGTGTTGTGATCTCACATTTACCAGCAAGTCAATATAATCTGACTTTTTTATATCAAGAAGATGATCAGTAAAGCCTGTGAGTTCCCAATAAATTTCATTGAGCACCCCAGTAGAATGGATGGCACCAGCAACAACTAAGTTGGAAAGAATTTTTAAAGACTGAATTGAAGTAAGAACATCTTGATCCCTGCACAATTTTGTGATCATAAAACCTCAGGATAACAACTAGACATCTGAGAACAAAGATTCAAAAAACCAAGATGCAGCAGTATGAATGTTTTCTTCCTAAAACGTCTTTTTCACTAGACAAAATATTAAGAAAAAATCCAGATACCATGCCTGTTCAATAGCTACCGCATCACATAAATAATCAAGTATACAAAGTCACTTTGGCACATGACACAAACTACATCTAACCTAACTTATGCTTATACGCTGCAAACTAAAAGCTACTGCATCTCAATTAAATAGCTACTGCATCACATAAATAATCAAGCATACAAAGTCACTTTCGAACATGACACAAACTACATCTAACCTAACTTATGCTTATACGCCGCAAACTAAAAGCTATTGTATCTCAGTTCAATAGCTACTGCATCACATAAATAATCAAGTATACAAAGTTACTTTCGCACATGGCACAAACTACATCTAACCTAACATATGCTCATACGCTGCAAACTAAAAGCTACTGCATCTCAGTTCGAAAGCTACTGCATCAGATAAATAATCAAGCATACAAAGTCACTTTCGCACAAGACACAAACTACATCTAACCTAACTTATGCTTATACGCCGCAAACTAAAAGCTACTGCATCTCAGTTCAATAGCTACTGCATCACATAAATAATCAAGTATACAAAGTCACTTTCGCACATGACACAAACTACATCTAACCTAACTTATGCTTATACGCCGCAAACTAAAAGCTACTGCAACGGACATAAAATAGAGAGGCAAAGAAAGAAGGCAAGCTGAGGTGGAGGGAAGCTAGGATCGACTCGGTCTCTGGAGCTGTAACCATAGTTTGCGAGGGTCCGAAGGAGAAAGTCGTAGCTTGTGTGTTTCTGGAATCTGGATTGGCTTCGCCTTCCGAAGGGACCCTGCCCACGCACGGAAAGCAAGCGCCAGTGGCGGTACGACCTGAGCTATCTAGGCAAGAGTCGTCCGAGACAGAAACAAGTGGTACTGACTACACGGATGCCACTCGAACTGATGACCCATATAGGGGGAGCACGTCGCATGGGAAGAATCGGCGTTTAATGCGGGCATTGTTGCAAGTAGGCATTATAGTAGTAAATGGACATTACAAGTAGTGGAGAGTACAGAGTACTACTGCATCATACCTTCAAACACACACACAAACACTTTTCCACACTTAAAACATTACGCGCCTGACCTTATCTAGACTTATATCCCACATACAAGAACTTACTGCATCACTCCATTAAAACTACTGCAGCAATCAATCAAACACACGCACGAACACTTTTCCACAATCAAAACACTTCAAGCCTGACCTAATCTAGACTTATATCCCACATACAAGAACTTAGTGCATCACTTCATTATAACTACTGCATCATATCTTTAAACACACACACACAAACACTTTTCCACAATTAAAACACTACACACCTGACCTAATCTAGACTTATATCCCACATACAAGAATTTAGTGCATCACTTCATTACAACTTATGCATCATATCTTCAAACACACAAACGCTTTTCCATACATAAAACACTACGCGCTTGACTTTATCTAGACTTATATCATACATACAAGAACTTAGTGCATCATTTCATTACAACTACTGCATCTATCAATCAAACACACACAAATACTTTTCCACAATCAAAACACTACGCGCCTGACTTAATCTAGACTTACATCCCACATACAAAAACTTAGTGCATCACTTCATTACTACTACTGCATCTATCAATCAAATGCACTCAAATAAACTTATGCGCGCTACCTAATTGAAAAATATTTGCCACTAAACATAACCTACTGCATTATTTCTTTACAACTAATGGATTGAAAAGTCGTATTTACGAAAAAACAAATAGTGAAACTAATAAATGATGCTTAGTTGCTTACAGTGAAAAAGATGTTTTACAAGTGTATTGTTAAGCAAATACTCGGCCCAAGTAGCCTCTCATCATTTTCATCATTTTCACAACAGCAACCAAGAAGATTTGCCAGCCTAGCGTTACGCAGGTGACTAAGGGATTTTGCTTCTTCCTAAGGTTCAAAAAGAATCTACCTACTGCATCACTTGTTTACACCAAATCCATTAATTATTCAAACTCTAATAAAATAGCTTTTATTCACATAAATCTCATTTAGCCTAACCTAATCTAATTTTATAAACAACTAACATTTACCTACTGCGTCAACTCAATACAACAACTGCATCAGTATTTAAATAAACCTGCTACATCAGCTGCATCATACATTCAAATAAACATCTGCATCCGTTTTTAAATAAACCTACTGCATCAACATCATTATACATTCCAATAAACCTATTGCATCAGTCTTTATATAAACCTACCGCATCAGTATTTAAATAAACCTACTGCACTATACATTCAAATAAACATACTGCATCAAATTTTATATAACCTACTGCTCAGATAAACAATCAAGCATACAAACTCACTTTCGCACATAACGAACACTACACTTAACCTAACTCTTGCTCATATGCAGCAAATTAAAAGCTACTGCATCTCAGTAAAACATACATTGTGATGTAGTAAAGTTTACATTGTAATGCAGTAAATTTACATTATGATGTAGTAAAATATATAGCGTGATGCAGTAAAACACATTGTGATGCAATAAAGTTTACATCGTGGTGCACTAAAATTTACATTGTGATGCAGTAAAGTTTTAGAAAACTGCATCAATTTGTACATCTGATGCACTAATCTTCATAATGTTAAGAGGCTTACTGCAATACCATCTGGAATTAAAATTTAAATAATGTCGTTTCGTGTAAGAGATCTAACCTTCAAATACAGATGTGATAGATCCTCGCGATCTCTCGAGCTTAAACCTTGGGATTCATCTGATTTACAAGTTATGGCAGTGGCAACAATGGAGTCCAGTACATCCAAATGTCTTGATCCTTCGTGTATCATTGCAAAATGTATCAACTCCTACAAAAAAGCACAGTAATTAGTTCCCACTCCTCCTTTAGATTACTTGCCTTTTATGAATTCTGACGTCTTAGATGTATGAATTCGCGCAAAACCTCAGAAATAATATATAATTCTTGAAGGACAGTTTAGACGTTCCAGTGTGCTTGTATAAGACGAACAATACCTCTAAAAGTAATCTAGAATGAGGCACTTGCTGAATACCAGATATTAGCAAGTCTATAGCAGCATGATCTACAAACAGGCAAGAATACACAATTAGAAAGCATATGAAAATCCAAAACCATACCAACAAAACTTATTTAACTTAACAAATACTTCATTCCCCCCATTTCTTCTCTTGTCATAGATAAAGATTTAAGTCATACTGATCAAATGCCTCAATGCTGCTATTTGGGCATTGTCTATACATACTCTGCGGGAACCGATACAGTTGGCTGAGCTTTAATAAATTAAGCAGGGAGTAAGGAGATGCATAAACTGTCTAGGGTGAATATTTATGAAATTAAATGGGCAACTGCTATAAAATAAGCTTGTGATTTGTTCCTATCATAATATCTATAATAAGACTGTACCAATCATTAGAAGAAAATATGCAAGTTGAAACTAGCTGGGAATCCAACAGCCCTCATATCACATTTTTATATCAGTAACAGGAGCTTATCCCTAGTTCCTATCATGTCAATGATAATCATCTAGACACGTAGTGTAACGCGCATTATTTTAAGTATGTAAGACGGGAGCTTATCAAAATGACCAGAAAAGAAAAAAGTGCTGGATGAATATATTTAATAGGTTCCACACACAGCCATTGTTATCTTAGGTCAGATGTATATGCAAATTTCCAAGTTAATAACGGGCATAATATTTCAGAACTCATTACCATGAATTTTAGACGGAAAAAGTGAATATACAGAAGAGGGATTATGTGCATCTTCTCCTTCTCTGTTGCTACTTTGAGTACTTTTTCATAAATTTCCAAAGTTGCATCAGCATTTCCCTGTTTATTATCCAAAGTTTTAAGCACAACCTTTACTACAAATTCAGACTAAACGCTCATGAATGTGTACCAGACGTGTTTCCATATTTTCCGCTTTTATTGCCATTTCAATAAAGGACGAATCAGATTCAGTATCACATAGATGAAATGCAGCACGGGCTCCTTCGATATCTCCGATTTTCTCTCTGAATCTTGCATTGAAAATATGCACCGACACATTCTGCATAGAACATATAAGAAGTGAGGACTAACTTCAGGATCCTAAAAAACTAAAGATTTATCCCATTCCTCTCGATATAATTTTACAGCCATTTAAAAGGTTACAATAGTTGCTCAGAACAGGTCCTACTACTACTGCATTTGGAACAAGAAGTCCAACAATTCGATGATTGTCTGTTGTTGTCTCTATGCACACAACACGTAGTCGTCTATGGCTTTGGGGCGCCTGTTTTCAATATAGCTTAAATTCACATATAACATCTGGTAACTGACTTGAATGAATAGATAGACCCAATGACTTGGTAATTACCTGTTTTGATAGTGCCTTCTCAATTGTTCCCCAAATTGGGAGAATAAGGCCACCAAGTACATTTACTTGCTGTATTCTTCTACCGACCGTACAAAAGCTTCCCAGTTTACACTTTGGACCATGCATGCACTGCAGCTCAGAGTAAAAGCTTAGTAAAATTGCCCATGTGACACATATATTGCATTGTAAAGCAGTAAGATGAACACTTGTAGATGATATTACTGCTGAACCCCATTAAACAGGAACAGAATCCTAAATACGTGTGACAAAATTTGCATTAATGAGTTTGCCGAGTATACTTATACCTGCTTGGATGAAACTTCATACTCATCCTTCCATCCACCTTGAACCTTTTTCTAATGACATTTTCTTCCTGTATTTGTCCTTCAGCTCAGTTATGGACATCTCCCTGCAAATTATAACAGCAGTGTGGGAACCAAACTGTCAAAAATAAGCAACCAAAACAACTAAAGCAGGAAGGTGATATTCAAGTGTGAGCAAAGTTTTTAGTTTTTGACTTTCAATACCTGACCACTACCCCAACAGCAGGGCGGAATATCTTGAACATTCCATAAAATCTGAAAGACATATCATAAATTCATAATGGAGAACAATGATACATTTCTTAAGCTTGGTTAATACCAAAAGTATAAACGCACTGGGCAACATAAAATATTAAATGATTAAACTTTGATACCCTTCGATCGCCAAAAGATAGTGCATTCTTCCAAGCCATTCTCTCTTAGATTCATAAAATCCATTAGAAGAAGAACCAGACACATCTTTTTGCTTCTCGCTAAGCAATGTAGATGCAGCCTATTAAGTAAAAAAAATGAAGAGATTTCAGAATCTAGGAAAAATACAGATATAACCAACAACACTGCAATTTATGAAGAGAATGCACCAGACATACGATCCGTATGAACAGTCTGGCAAAAGATGATAAAAGTTTAACATACATGCATGTTACAATGTATAAGTAAGAAAGTCGGACGAATAAAGAAGGAGTAACCTTTGAAGCTCCTTCTAGTTCAATAGTGTTAGCTTTCGTATCAACAATCCCGGTGTCTAACTGTCCTTCAAGGCGTGCATTTTGAAGGAGATGCTCAAGGATGCTAACAAACAATTCAAAGAGCCTGCAATTAATTAATTAATGCTATTAAATGCCATAATGACAAAAAGAAACCCCTCATACAGTAAAAATTAAACAAACATAACCTGTTTTGGATATCAGGTGGCAGTCATAAAAGCCAATTCAGAAAACGTCCTACATCGTGCATATCTGAATCAACTATGCGGCCAGAGAACTTTCCAGAATCCTTGCCATTTCCTGTACAAAATATCGCAAAAAGAAACTGGTTTGGATAATGTAAAAGTAAACTAATGACATGTCCAGTCAAGTGGGTCAAATTAAAATTATACCAACAACTGTGTCTCTAACTATGCCAACAGAAACAAGAGCAGCTATGCCCTTTTCAAGAAAATCTCAATTCAATAGCTACTGCATCACATAAATAATCAAGTATACAAAGTTACTTTCGCACATGGCACAAACTACATCTAACCTAACATATGCTCATACGCTGCAAACTAAAAGCTACTGCATCTCAGTTCAATAGCTACTGCATCACATAAATAATCAAGTATACAAAGTTACTTTCGCACATGGCACAAACTACATCTAACCTAACATATGCTCATACGCTGCAAACTAAAAGCTACTGCATCTCAGTTCAATAGCTACTGCATCAGATAAATAATAAAGCATACAAAGTCACTTTCGCACATGAGTCATGACACAAACTACATCTAACATAACATATGCTTATACGCCGCAAACTAAAAGCTACTGCATCTCAGTTCAATAGCTACTGCATCAGATAAATAATCAAGCATACAAAGTCGCTTTGGCAAATGACACAAACTACATCTAACCTAACATATGCTCATACGCTGCAAACTAAAAGCTACTGCATCTCAGTTCAATAGCTACTGCATCACATAAATAATCAAGTATACAAAGTTACTTTCGCACATGGCACAAACTACATCTAACCTAACATATGCTCATACGCTGCAAACTAAAAGCTACTGCATCTCAGTTCAATAGCTACTGCATCACATAAATAATCAAGTATACAAAGTTACTTTCGCACATGGCACAAACTACATCTAACCTAACATATGCTCATACGCTGCAACTAAAAGCTACTGCATCTCAGTTCGAAAGCTACTGCATCAGATAAATAATCAAGCATATAAAATCACTTTCGCACATGACAAAAACTACATCTAACCTAACTTATGCTTATACACCGCAAACTAAAAGCTACTGCATCTCAGTTCAATAGTTACTGCATCAGATAAATAATCAAGCATATAAAATCACTTTCGCACATGACAAAAACTACATCTAACCTAACTTATGCTTAAACACCGCAAACTAAAAGCTACTGCATCTCAGTTCAATAGCTACTGCATCAGATAAATAATCAAGCATACAAAGTCACTTTCGCACAAGACACAAACTACATCTAACCTAACTTATGCTTATACGCCGCAAACTAAAAGCTACTGCATCTCAGTTCAATAGTTACTGCATCACATAAATAATCAAGTATACAAAGTCACTTTCGCACATGACACAAACTAAATCTAACCTAACATATGTATATACGCCGCAAACTAAAAGCTACTGCATCTTAGTTCAATAGCTCCTGCATCAGATAAATAATCAAGCATACAAAGTCACTTTCGCACATGGCACAAACAAACACAAGAAAACTAAAAAAAACACAAGAAAACTCAATTCACAATCATACACTAGAACTAAATCTAATTTTGTGTGGCCTAATAAAGGACATTTTGAATAGACACTTCTTTACTACTACTACATACAAGCTCCTTAGATCACTTTTATTCTGCTGCATACAAGCTCCTTATATCACTTTTATTCTACTGCATCAATTCTTTAACAACTACTACTTTAAGTATTCAAATAGACAGTAAAGCACATTTCGACAACTAAATTACTTACACATGACTTAAAATAGTTATTTTGAACAAAAAATTACTGCATTAATTTAGTTTTTAAATTACTGCATCAGTTCTTTTACAACTACTTCTTTAAGCATTCAAATACACAATGAAGCACATTTCCACAACTAAATTACTGCAAAACTTAACTTACTGCATCAATTCTAAACAACTACTGCATTAAGCATTCAAATATACAGTCAAGCACATTTGACAACTAAATTACTTATACATGAACTGATAAAGATTTTTTTTTTATTACCTACTGAATTAAGCCAAACAAAACCTACTGCATCAATTTTTTTTCAACTAAATTACTTACACATGGACTAATGAGCATCTAATAAGGAGTGTTCATGTATAATTAATTTAGTTATACATAATCTAATAACCCATCATACGCTACAAAACATATTTTTCTGCATCACTTCTATACTACTACTGAATACAAGCCCCTTAGATCACTTCTATTCTACTAATGCATTAAGCATTAGTAAAGCTCATTTCTATAAAAGTGCTGCATTAAGCATTCAAATACACAGTAAAGCTCATTTCGACAAATAAAGCTACTGCATCACTTCTATACACCTACTGCATTAATAATTTAAAATCTAAATTTCATTACTGCATCATATAATTACATAAAGTAATGCTTACTTGTTGAGTCGCGTATGGATTTTTGTTCCTCCAATTTAGCAGCAACAATCAACCGATTACTCTTTCTACTTGCTAATTTTATAATAAAGATCTCAAAATTAGTAAATGTAAATTAATTAAAAGATGCAGTAAACAAAATTAATGTTAAAAGATAAAGTTACGATTCGATTTTATATTGGCCATAGTTGATGCAGTAATGATTAGTGGTGCTGTGGTGAATAGTTGATCCAGTAATGATTGATTGGTGGTGCAGTAATGATTGGTGGTGTGGTGGTGATTGGTGGTGCGGTGGTGCGGTGATGATTGGTGGTGGGGTGGTGATTGGTGGTGCGGTGATGATTGGTGGTGCGGTGGTGATTGGTGGTGCGGTGATGATTGGTGGTGGGGTGATGATTGGTGGTGCGGTGATGATTGGTGGTGTGGTGGTGATTGGTGGTGCGGTGGTGATTGGTGGTGCGGTGGTGATTTGGTGGTGACGGAGAGAAATGTGTGTGAAATTAGGGTTAGAAATGAAAAGGGGATCAGTACTAACACGTTTTCTATTACTAACTATTTGCCCCTTATGTTTCTATTATTTACAAAAATGACACTCCACCTTTTTGATCTTGCAAATTAGATTCAATGGTTGAGATCGCTTCTCATCCTTCTCATTTTAAGAGGCTTCCCATTGTATCCCCACCCTATATATATATATATATATATATATATATATATATATATATATATATATATATATATATATATATATATATATATATATATATATATGATAAGTATAGTATACAATAGTATATGGGGATACTTTCATTGGGCAGAGTTATCAACGGGCAAGGGAAGAAACTCAATTCACTCATCATTTTCGTTTCAAACTTGTCACGCATGATCTTGAGGCGATCATCGTACATTTCTGGACAAGTTGAGTTCGTTATGATGAATTGTGAATCTTCGTCTCATTATGATAGTGCCTACTATGTTATAATCTAACATTACTACGTACTTAGCATTTCTACCAACAAAGGGTGTTTTAAGGAAGAGTACCTGGACTTGAGGTGTTTCCTTAAAACTTTGAAGACTAAAGTACCTTTGTTGAATGTTAAGCACACGAGACTTGACTTGACCAATGTGTCACAAGATTTGTTTGATCACAAATCATACTCCACTTATTAAACTTCCAAACTTTATTTACAGTTTAGTTTTCCTAGCAAAACAGAAGTTCAAACATTTGGTCCCCAATATCTCATGGGTCCATAGTTGTTAGAGTTGAACATCCTACGCATTTGTTGCGTTAATTTAGGATGTGAGAATGGAGGACATATTTCCCATGGTAAGTAACCTTGTGGTGGACGATCATTCCAAGTTACGGGAAAGTTACTTGGATGATTTTGTCTTCTAAGGTTACCTCTCGGTAGAGGAGTTCTAGACCGAGGTTTGGGAGAGTTCACCTTTCTAGGCGGAGGAGTAGTCGACCTAGTGTCACGCTTTACAAATCCATGTTCGGGAGATGACAATGGTTTGTAAGAGCTTTTGACCTCCCCTTTACTTGGAGTAGACACACTAGAACTATTTTTAACTATGTGACTCGGTTTAGGACTTAGGCTACTTTTTAAAATTGACCCAGTTTCGTCTTCAGCACCAGACGGTACCACGGTACCACTAAATTTAGTGGTGCCGTCCCCTTCAGACTTAGACGTTTCAGGCATTACAAATTTAACTTGTTTGGTACCACTTGTAGAAGCCTGATTTGGGTCAAAACCTAAACCCGCACGGTCATGTTCACTATATCTAATGTTTTCAAGTATATCATTAAGTGTTTTAGTTCCTTCATCAAACTTAATGATTCTTAAAGCATTTTCTTTAAGTTTTTCATTTTCTACTTGAAGACTTATACATGACCCGCATCCTAAGTCTACTTCCTTGTTTTTCTCAAGTCTTTTGACTTGATCTTTTAGTTCTAGGACTTGTAGTTCTAGTTCTTGTAGTTTTAATTTAAGTTTTGTGTTTCTACCTAAGATCTTAGTACTAACTACGCATAGTTTGTTGTATTCGTCATGCAATTCACTATCATCTATTGACGAATTATTATCACTATAATAAGAAGAGTCGGAATGTACCTCGTTAGAAGCTTGAGCCATTAGGCACTTTTCATCGTTAGGCTTCTTCTCTTCTTCTTCACCGCTATCACTCCAAGAGCCTCCTACAAAGGCTCCTTGGTTGTTGGATTTTGGTGGCTTAGGACATTCTCCTATGAAGTGATTAGGATCTCCGCATCTATAGCATTTCCTATCACTTTTCCCTTTTCTTTCATCATGATTTCTTTGGGATGACCTCTTCTCATCGCGAGGTTGTCTAGGAAATCTACCTTTCCTCCTAAAGAACTTTCTAAAGTTCCTAACGGCTAGTGCGTACTCTTCATCTTCACTACCGGAACTCGAACATTCCTCATCACTGGACTCCTTCTTGGCTTTTAATGCTAGAGATCTAACTCTCTTGCTTTTGCCTTTGACAATGTCGGAGTCCTTCTTGATGATCATCTCGTGAACTTTCAAATTTCCTATAAGTTCATCGAGTGACAATGCCGCCAAGTCCTTTGACTCTTCTATGGCGGTGACCTTTGCTCTCCATTTAGGATGTAGAGCTCTAAGAAACTTCCTAACATAGTTCTTACTAGAATAACCTTCATCAAGAGCTTTAAGACTAGTGATAATAGTATTAAATCTAGCAAAAGCATTATCTATTGACTCATCCTCTGAAATGGAGAATTGTTCATATTGTTGAACAAGAAGATCTATCTTGTTCTCTTTGACTTGGTTATTACCTTGGTGAGTGACTAACAAATTTTTCCAAATATCTTTTGCCGTATTACACATGAAAATTCTTTCGAATTCCTTTTTAGACAAAGCATTATAAATCATCATTTTAGCCTCATTATTTTTGGCTAATTTCCTTTTAAGTTCATCACTTTGTTTATCATAAGAAACTATTTCATCCTTTTTAGTTTTCGGATTCATTTGAATAGGTTGAAAGTCACCCTCGGTAATAACATGCCAAAGATCAATGTCTTTTGATTTCACATACGTTTCGAATCTTGTTTTCCAATATATAAAACAATCGGTTTCGAAAAGTGGTGGTCTTTGCATAGATTGCCCTTCTAGATATTTGTCGGAATCCATTGATCGATTCAAGTTTTAAAATACAATATACTTTAAAGACTTGACTGACGTGGCTTCTGATACCAATTGTGGGAAACTAGAAGGGGGGTTGAATAGTTTACCGTTTTAAAAATCCTTTTAAAAATCTTGTTTTAAAAGTTAGCAATTGGAAACTTTGATTCGAACTTTATATGTAACCAATCAACACCAATATGAACTACACACTAAGCTAAGCAATAATAAAAAATAAAAGTAAAGAGTAGAGTTGGAAAGATCGAACCGAGACAGAGGATTTATAGTGGTTCGGCTACGAAGCTCTTCTTCGCCTTACTCCACTCTCCGAGTACCACACTCGAGAGTTTCAAACACTATATCAACAACCTCCCTTTAGGCGGAGAAAACCGTACACGTCGCTTATCCTATTACCGACACTAAGCTAGGTGTCGAGTGCTAATCTTAGCTAGCACCAATCTACCAAGGTCCACGTGACCAAACACTCAAGCCCAGTGGCTTCAAGAGATCACCAAGATCTCAACACGATCACAATGATCAACACTCACTTCACTCTACTCAACTAACACTAATCTATCAACCCTTGATCTTCTTGATCAATCACACAAGCCCAATGGCTATAAGAGATGTTCACTATCTCTATAGATCACACTTGATCTTCACTCTCACTCACAAAAGATAAGAAAGCTTGATGTATGCAAAGATACAACAAGGTTGTAACAAGTGTTACAAAAACCTAACAACTATAACTCTTGTATCTTTTTGAATACTTGAGTTCTTCTCTTGCTAATGAAGAGGGATGACAACACCTTGTATCTACTTGGATACTTGTGTTCTTCTCTTGCTAATGAAGAGGGATGACAACACCTTGTATGTACTTGGATACTTGTGTTCTTCTCTTGCTAGTGAAGAGGTATGAAGAGGATCACTTGAAAGATGATTGGATCACTCTTGAAACAAAGAAAACTAATCTAAAGAAGTGAAAGGTTTGAGAGGATTAAGCTAGGGGATTTTTCTGTGTGTGAAGGGTGCCTAAAACTGTGAAAGGGGTTGATATTTATAGGCAAGAAAAATCTGAACGTTACAGAAAAAATGGTACGGACGGCTCCGTTAAATACCACACGGCTCCATTAAATTTAACGGAACCGTGGAGCCGTCGCAGACTAGGACGCTCCAAATTTTGTCTTTTCTGGTGAAAACTTATTTGGGGAAGGTTGGAGCTGATTTTGGGGGGGAAAATAGCTGTTATGATTTTCAAACTAATTTTTCCATTAAAACATTTCTTAATAATTCAAAAATAATTTGTCATGTGTATTTTTGAAAAAATGTTTTGTCCCATTTAAAATGTGAATTTTCAAAACATAAATTCACTTCTTTGATCACTAGTTCAAGTTGTAACTTTGTTCTAGAGTGATTTGCGTTGAAACGGGATCTTCCGATTAAAGACTTGTTTACGTTGATTTTAACGTATCGTGATTTCACATTTTGTCATCCTCAAAACGTGAAGTAATCGAAAGATATAAATAACGATTTTAGAACATTATTTGCATCAACACAGTTCAGAGGGATTGGAAAAAGGTTAGGATAGGTTTCAACATCTTCTATCACAATTGGAGGTTCATGGTGCAACTGTGTCAGAAGAAGATGCAAACCAAAAGTTTCTTAGAGCACTACCAAAAGAATGGTCAAGTGTGACATTGACCATGAGGATGAATGGTGAAATTGACACCATGACCACTGATGACCTGTACAACAACCTCAAGGTGTTTGAACAGGAAATCCAAGTAAAAGCATCTTCAAGTTCTACAAATGTTGCTTTTGTTTCTCAAGGCAAGAGTAGCACTAACAAGGTTAAGTCTGGCAGCATTAATTCTGGTGGTTATGGAACTTCTTCTGGCAGCATGAGAAAAGAAAGAGATGCTCCAGCAGGCTTTGCTGATGAAGTAATTTACTCACTTCTTGCTAAGGAACCAGAAGATCAAGACTTCATCAGTGAGGATCTGGAACAGATCAATGATGTTGAAGTTGAAGAAATGGATATCAAATGGCAAACTGCCATGATTGCTTTCAGGGTTAAGAAGTTTTACAAGCAGACTGGGAGGAACATTAAGCTTGATGGGAAGTCACCAGTGGGATACAATAGGAGGACTGTTGAGTTCTACAATTGTCACAAGCATGGTCACTTTGCCAGAGATTGCACGGAAAAAGTGACTACTGATTGGAAAAAGAAGAAGGGTTCTGACTCTCAAGATGATGATAAGATGGGGAAGAATCAGACGAGCTTGATGACATTGGAAGCTGGAGCTGTGAATTGGGATGAACACACACCTGAGGATGAAGAGCCAAACCATGCACTTATGGCTATTGGTTCCAGTAATGAGGTATCTTTGTGCTCAAAATTATGCATTGATTCATATAATCATCTTAAAGCTTTGTGTGATGAACAATTAACACAAATAGGTGATCAGGAAGCAAAAATTCTTGCTTATACTAAAGCTATTAAAACATTAGAAGCACAAATAGTTAACTATCAAAACAAACAAGCTTCCTTAAATGAAAAACTCACCTTTCAAGCTAATGAGATATATGAAAAAGATGAAAAACTTAAGAGATATTGAAGAGCAGGCTTAAAAGCTGTTAAGGAAATAGATGAATTGCAAAAGAAAGTAGATAAATGGACTCTTTCTGCTAAGTGTCAGGATAAGATAATAGCATCTAGTATGAGCTCTACAAGTAAGATTGGCTTAGGTTATGGGATACAGTCAGATAGTGAAGTTCTAAGCTATGAGTAAGAGATGGACAGATCTGTGTTCAAATGTAGAAAAGAGGATTCTATTGGTAAGCCTGTGTACAATAGGTTCATTAAAACTGATAATTTTAAAGGGGTGCCACCTCCATTAAGTGGAGATTACACCCTTTTACCAAAGAAAGACCTAGATGACTCCTTGTTTGTATATGGTAAAAAGGGTCCTATCTATCTTGAGACAGGCAACTCATATGATAAATCTAGTGAATACTCCACTTGTCAAACCAATGACAGTGAAGGATCTACTAGAGATATCTCTGAGCAGTCTGATTCAGAATCAGAGAGTGCACCTAAAGATGTTTCTGAGTCAAGATCAGTCAAAAAGAGTGAACCAGTTGTGACTACACCCAAACCTCATACAGATAAACCTAGTTTTAATACTCACATAAAATCTCCTAGGAAGTCTGTCAGAAATCAAGAGTCACCAAAGCCTGATAGAATGAGAAAAGAGTACAAGTGAAACCACAATTTTGGTCCAAAAAGATGCTTTGTGTGTTGTAGTTTAAGTCATTTGATTAGGGACTGTGATTTTCATGAGGTTAGGATGAAAAGAGAGGCTGAACTTAGAAAAGATAAGAGTGTTAATGCTGGCCATATGAATGATAAACCAGTTTGGAATAATGCTAACAGGATTAATCATGCTAATAAGTTTGTGACTAGACCAGCTCAAATTAATTCTGGTATGCCTAATGTTAATTCTGGTTGGTCATCTGTTAGTACTGGTAGACCAAATTTTAATTCTGGTAGGCCAAATTTTAATTCTGGTAGACCAAATTTTAATTCTGGTAGACCAAATGTTAGTTATGTTGGTCAAAATGTTAATTATGTGAGGCCAAGTGTTAATTCTGGGTGGTTTAATCATTCTGGACCCAGACAACCAATAAATAGACCACAGGTGAATTCATATAATCAAAGAAGCAATTTTTACAAACCTCATTCACCTGTGAGGAGTCCTTTTACTAATAATGTAGCACAAGCTTCAAGCTCAAGTGCTGTAAGGGAAAATGGGGATTCTGCTGTTAAGACCCCAGCATGTTGGTCTTGGGATCCTTTTAAGAACACACTTACCTATGAATCCAAGAACAACAGTGGATCAAGCTCATGCAAGACCTGTAAATTTGTTGATCCACAGGGCAGACCCAAGTCTTCAGAGGCTTGGGTCCTAAAGAGAAACTAATTTCGCTACTTTTGTGCAGGAACATCCACTGAAGAACATGGAAGACAAAGGAATATTTGATAGTGGGTGCTCTGGGCACATGACTGGTAACAAGAATCATCTGAAGGATTTTCTAGAATTCCAAGGAGGTTCTGTTACCTTTGGAGGAAGTAAAGGTCAGATAACTGGTAAAGGTAGAATTGTTGTAGGCAATTTAGAATTTGACAATGTATCTTTTGTAAAAGAACTAGGGCAGTTTAACCTTTTCTCAATATCACAAATTTGTGATAAGCAGCATAAGGTACTTTTTAGTGAAACTGAATGTTTTGTATTGACTTCGGACTTTAAGATGCCTGATGAAAGTCAGATACTTCTTAAAGTTCCTAGACAACACAACATGTACAGTTTTGATATGAAAGCACCTGAAGTTGCAAAAGGTTCTGCTTGTTTGCTTGCAAAAGCTACTTTGGATGAATCTAAATTGTGGCATAAAAGGTTAGGTCATGTAAATTTCAAGAATATGAACAAACTTGTGAAGGGTAATTTAGTTAGAGGCTTACCTTCCAAGGTTTTCAAGAATGACCATGCCTGTGTAGCTTGTAATAAGGGCAAACAGCATAGAGCTTCTTGTAAGGCTAAGTTAGATAGGATTGTCACTGAGCCTTTGCATACCTTACACATGGATCTGTTTGGCCCTACATCTGTTAAAAGTATTAACCATGCTAGTTATTGCCTTATCATTACTGATGACTGCACCAGATATTGCTGGGTATTCTTTATGTCCACTAAAGATGAAACCTCTGATTTAATTCAAAGGTTCATTAGGAAAATAGAAAACCTACTAAATCACAAGGTTAAGATCATTAGGACTGACAATGGCACAAAATTTAAGAATAGGAGCATGATTGAGTTTTGTGGTGAAAAAGGAATCAAGCAACAATATAGCAATGCTAGAACTCCACAGCAAAATAGAGTTGCTGAGAGAATGAACAGGACCCTGATTGAGGCAGCTAGAACCATGCTAGCAGACTCATTATTACCCACAACCTTTTGGGCTGAAGCAGTAGCAACTGCTTGCTACATATTCAATAGGGTTATAGTGACAAAACCTCAACAAAAAACACCTTATGAGCTTATTTTTGGCCATAAACCAGTTGTTGGCTATATAAGGCCTTTTGGGTGTCATGTGACCATTCTTGATACCTTAAGTGTGCTTGGAAAATTTGAAGGAAAATCTGATGAGGGGTTTCTAGTTGGGTATTCACTAAATAGTAAGGCCTTTAGGGTTTATAATTTAGTGACCAAGAAAGTAGAGGAAAATCTTCATGTTAATTTTCTTGAGGAAAAACCCAATGTGAAGGGACTAGGTCATAGATGGATGTTTGATCTTGATTATTTAACTGATTCTATGAACTATATTCCTGTCTCCAAGGAGAATCAAGCTAACCCTGATGCAGGTTCCATAGAAGTGCCTAACAATGCAGGTACTCAAGATGCAAGCACTGCTGATCAAAGCAAAGAAATTGAGGAGCTTATTGTGATTCCTACCACAGAAGTCAACCATGTTGCTGCAAATGAAGGATCAAAGAAATCTTCTAAAAATAGGAAGGAGACTGTGAACAATCCTCAAGAAAAACAGAGTTCTCCTACAAAAGTTTCAGAAGAAATCTTATCCTTCAGAGAAGAAATGAATGCTTTGGCTGACAAACATCTTGGGAAGAAGACTACCAGCACTAATCTGGTTAATCCTGGTAGTATTGTCATTAATTCTGGTGGAGAGAAGCCTACCAGCATTAACTCAGTTAAGTCTGGTAGAGATGCTATTAATTCTGCTCAACCTGAGTCTACTCCAAATGCTGATTTTGATGATTCTGAGATGCCTGAACTTGAGGTCTTTGATAAGCCAGATGAAGGCATTTTTGATGGGGCTTCTTATGATGAAGAAGGGGTAGTTACTGACTTCAACAACCTACCCACTGAAGTAGATGTAAGTCCAGCTCCAACACTCAGAATTCACAAAGTTCATCCCAAAAGTTAGATAATTGGTGATCCTCAATCAGCTATTCAAACCAGAAGTAAAGTGCAGAAGATTCCTACATCTCATGCACTTATCAGTCTTATTAAGAAGCAGCAAAGGGTCAACCACAAGGATCAACAACATTGCTTGTTTGCTTGTTTCCTTTCTCAAAAGGAACCCACCAAAGTCTCTGAAGCACTTGAAGATGAGAGTTGGGTGGAAGCAATGCAAGAGGAGTTATTGCAATTCAAATTGCAGAAAGTTTAGGTTCTTGTAGATCTACCAAGTGGAGCTAAGGTGATTGGCACAAAGTGGGTCTTCAGGAACAAAAGGGATGAAAGAGGAGTAGTTGTAAGGAATAAGGCATGATTAGTAGCACAAGGGTATAGACAAGAGGAGGGGATAGATTATGATGAGGTTTTTGCTCCGGTAGCCAGGATTGAGGCTATTAGGTTATTTTTAGCCTATGCATCATATATGGGGTTCATAGTCTATCAGATGGATGTGAAGAGTGCCTTTTTGTATGGCACTATAGAAGAAGAGGTATATGTTCATCAACCTCCTGGCTTTGTTGATCCAGCAGAACCCATGAAAGTGTACAAAGTCATCAAAGCTTTATATGGTCTCCATCAAGCTCCCAGAGCTTGGTATGCAACTCTCTCCAACTTCCTTGAAGAGCATGGGTACAAAAGAGGTGTAATTGACAAGACCTTGTTCATCAAGAGAAACAAGAAGGATATCATCTTAGTCCAGGTTTATGTGGATGATATCATATTTGGTTCTACTAAAAGGTCTTGGTGTGAGGAGTTTGAAGCATCAATGAAGGGAAGGTTTCAGATGAGTTCTATGGGTGAACTCACATTTTTCTTAGGACTGCAAGTGAAACAACAAGCAGATGGACTCTTTATCTCTCAAGACAAGTATGTAGCAGAGATCTTGGAGAAGTTTGCCTTTTTAAATGTGAAGACTACAGTCACTCCCATGGAGAACAAGGTGCCTTTAACAAAGGATGAAGATGCTACTGATGTAGATGTGCATCTTTACAGATCAATGATAGGTTCTCTAATGTATCTTACTGCTTCTAGACCTAACATTATGTATGCAATCTGTGTTTGTTCATGTTTTCAGGTTAACCCAAGACTTCACATCTTCATGCTGTGAAGAGAATCTTTAGATACCTAAAGGGCAAACCCAGTTTGGGCCTTTGATATCCTAGAGAGTCATCTTTTGACTTGGAAGCCTATTCAGATAGTGATTATACAGGTGCAAGCCTTGATAGGAAATCCACAACTGGAGGTTGTCAATTCCTTGGAAGAAGATTAATCTATTGGAAATGCAAGAAGCAGACCATTGCAGCTACATCAACATCTGAAGCTGAATATGTAGCAGCTGCCAATTGCTGTGGACAAGTCTTGTGGATTCAGAACCAAATGCTGGATTATGGTTTGAACTTTATGAACACTATAATTCACATAGATAATGAGAGCACTATCTATATAGTTAAGAACCCTGTGTACCACTCTAAAACTAAACATATAGAAATCCGGCATCATTTCATTAGGGATTGCTATGAAAAGAAATTAATTAGAGTGGATAAAATACACACAGACTTCAATGTTGCAGACCTCTTAACTAAAGCTTTTGATGGCCCTAGGTTTAATTACTTAGTGGTTAGCATTGGTATGACAAACCCATAGCTGGACTTAAGGGGAGGTTAGTCTTAAGGGGAGGTCAAAATGTAAAGTTTGTATAATAACCAGTACTTAGGTTTTTCTTTAATTCTGGTAGTATAAGAAGTTAATTCTTGTAGTTATTTTTAATTCTGGTAATATTAGAAGTTAATCATTGTAGTAGATTTAATTCTAGTAAAAAAAAATGTTTTTAGTAGTTTTAATTCTGGTAGTTAATATTTTTTTAAATCTTTTGTTTGTATGCTTTTCTTGTTTTTCTCTTGGTGTTGGGACTAACTTTTGCAGAACAATATGGATTGGTGATATGAAGCTTTGTTATTGCTTGCTCAGTATGTAAGTCTGATTCTTTGGTTAAGTCTGGTGAGTCAGTGTTTAAGTCTGGTTGACCGATTTTAAGTCTGGTAGTGTCAAATGTAATTAATTTCTAACCGTTAGGTCTGGTCAGTCAAATATAGATTTTTTATCTTATTTAAATATGACCGTTGATATTTTTGGGGGAAAGAGGTATATATGGATAAGATTTAATTCATTTTTCATCTTTATCCATTATTTACTTCTAACTTCTAAAATCTTTATTCACGGCAAAGATTTACTCTGTTTTTAAACTACCAGTAAAAACCCCAATTTAAATTCTCCACCAGCACTTAGTCATTCTCTCATCAATGGCTTCACTAAAGTTTGTGGACAATCACAACCAAGTTGGTTTCTTGAAGACACCAAACCAAAGTGACGGCTTTGAGCAGATAGTAGATTTCTTGAAAGGTTCTAACCTTCGGTACGCTTTAACTGCAAATCCTACTATTTATGCATCACTAGTTAAGCAATTTTGGAGGTCTGTGACCTATGAAACCCTAGCTGATGGTACACCACAGCTACGGGCAACAATTGACACCCATGACTTCACCATTACTGAAGCCTCCATTAGGAGTAGTCTCCAATTGGGTGATGCTTCCGGGGAATACATATTGTCTAATGATGACCTTTTTGAGGGTATGAGAACTATAGGATATCCCACTGATGGTACCTTTACTATTTGGAAAAGCTATTTTACACCACAGTGGAGATTTTTACTTCATCATTTGCTCCATTGCCTAAGTCCCAAGAGTGGTGGATGGGATCAGTTTGGAAGCAACATTGCTTCTGCATTGGTCTGTCTTGCACTTGGACGGCCTTTTAATTTTTCAAAATTGATTTTTGATGGCATGGTTGCAAATGTCAAAAATGCAAAACATAAGTTTTTGATGTACCCAAGATTTTTTCAAATGATTTTAAATTTTGAACCTGAAGATAAAATACAGATTTATGTGATTGTGGCCTTTACTCCTTGTTGGTCCACGAATTGTATGTGGATCACTAAGTAGTCTTGAATACCTAGTAGATGGTTATGATAAATCCGAACCAATCTAAGTGAGAAACCCTAAGTGATTGTTGTTGTTAATGCGGAATCTTAACAAGAACAATGAAGAACACACACAGAAATATCACTAACTTCGTATATTGATTATAATCACAATAGTGAACTCGTACAACTCACACACTTTACTAACAATCTTTAGGGATCCTTTTATAACACAAGGAAACCCTAATACTAACCGACTCAGAAGATATTCACAAATCTTCTATAAAGATACTTACACGTTTTGTATCTTTTCCTAACTTATCTCTAACAGACTTTCCTAACTTCACGACCAGACTTAACATTATAAGTCAACCAGACTTAAACATACTACCAGACTTAACTTTGCATTACCAGACCTAATTACAAAGACAGACCTAACTCTGATATACTACCAGACCTAAGTTGTCTTCTCTTGATTCGTATCATAATTCCCAACAATCCTCCCCTAACTTGATCTTCATGCTCCATGAACTTCAAGTTCTTCTGATTAAGTCTTCTGAGGATTGAATCTTGAACACTTTGAACTGTATTTAGGTCTTGATCCCTTCTAGCAGCTTGAATCTTGATAAGCTCTTCTGATATGGTCTTTGCAGCAACATTGACTATATGTACATCAAATTCATTTAAGTTCCAGACTATTCTCATCACTTCCAAATGTGTTACCATCTGTGAGAGGTGAATCATTGAAAATGTAATGGATTTGAAATCTCTTTACCAATAGCCATTACCACTGGAGTAGCCAATGTTTTGGTGTGTAAGACCATGGTACATTAATAACCATATGATTTTTAGCAAATCATCAGCTTATCAACGGATTTGTTAAGTCTTTACCAAAAGCCGTTTGCTTCTGGACTAGTCAATTCTTTGATGGAAAAGCACCTCATCATGGTGAATTGATTACCATTTATGGTTTTCCACAGCCTTTACCACAAGCCATAACCTTGTGGGCTAGCCAACTCTTCACTTATCTTAGATATGGTGAGTTGAATAATCTACAATTGTTAGCCGTTTGCTCAGGATTAGCCAGTCCTTGTGTTGATGAGACAAGGTGGACTGATAACCTTTTGATGTGTTAGTGCAAAGCACCTCCACCAAGTGAGAAGTTCCAATAGTCTCACTTAACAACTTGTGAAAATTTACTTAATCCAGCATTATCTATAAAAGAAATAGAAGACAATTTTTTTTTTTTTTTTTTTTTTTTTTTTTTTTAATTTTATCACAAACAGACCTAAAAACAAAACTACAAGACTTAAAGATAACCTAAATGCTGGTAAGTACTCATACTTAACATACTTTACAGATTGACCTCCCCTTAAGCCAAACCTCCCCTTAACTCAAACTAGGGGTTCATCATACCAATGTTAACTACCAGATAATTGAATCTAGGACCATCAAATGCCTTAGTTAACAGATCAGCAACATTAAAATCTGTATGTATTTTCTCCACTCTAATCAATTTCTTTTCAAAGCAATCTCTAATGAAGTGATGCCTGATTTCTATATGCTTAGTTTTAGAGTGATATACTGGGTTCTTAACAATACAGATAGTACTCTTATTATCTATGTGGATAACAGTATTCATAAAATTCAAACCATAGTCCAGCATCTGATTCTGAATCCACAAAACTTGTCCACAGCAATGAGCAGCTGCTACATACTCAGCCTCAGTAGTTGAATTGGCCACAATTGTCTGCTTCTTGCATTGCCAAGATATCAACCTCCTTCCAAGGAATTGACAACCTCCTGTTGTGGATTTCCTATCCAGGCTTGCACCAGCATAGTCACTGTCTGAATAAGCTGTCAGGTCAAAAGATGACTCCTTAGGGTACCAAAGGCCCAAATTTGGTTTGCCCTTTAAGTACCTAAAGATTCTCTTCACAGCATGAAGATGTGAAGTCTTTGGTTGTACCTGAAAACGTGAACAAACACAAACTGCATACATAATGTCAGGTCTAGAAGCAGTAAGATACATGAGGGAACCTATCATGGATCTGTAAAGATGCACATTCACATCAGCAGCATCTTCATCCTTTGTTAAAGGCACCTTGTTCTCCATGGGAGTGACTGCTGTCTTCACATTTGAGAACTCAAACTTTCTCAAAATTTCTGCAACATACTTGTCTTGAGAAATAAAAAGTCCATCATCCTTTTGTTTAACTTGCAGTCCCAAGAAAAATGTAAGTTCTCCCATTGAGCTCATTTCAAACCTGCTCTTCATTAAACCTTCAAATTCATCACACCAAGATTTTCTTGTTGATCCAAAAATGATATCATCCACATAAATTTGAACAAGAATGATATCCTTCTGGTCTCTCTTAATGAATAAAGTCTTGTCAATTACACCCCTGATGTATCCATGTTCTTCAAGAAACTGTGAAAGAGTTTCATACCAAGCTCTAGGAGCTTGATGAAGACCATATAAAGCTTTAATAACCTTGTACACTTGATTGGGGTTAGCAGGATCCTCAAAACCAGGAGGTTGATGTACATACACATCTTCTTCAATAGTGCCATAAAGTAAAGCACTTTTGACATCCATCTGATACACTTTGAAACCCATGTATGATGCATAGGCCAAAAATAACCTGATAGCCTCAATCCTTGCTACAGGAGCAAAAACCTCATCATAATCTATACCCTCCTCCTGTTTGTATCCTTGTGCTACCAACCTTGCTTTGTTTCTTACAACTACTCCTCTTTCATCCCTTTTATTCCTGAAGACCCATTTAGTACCAATGACTTTAGCTCCATTAGGTAGGTCTACAAGAACCCATACTTTATGTAGCTTGAACTGCAACAACTCATCTTGCATAGCTTCTACCCAACTTTCCTCCCCTAAAGCTTCAGAAACTGTAGTGGGTTCACTTTGAGAAAGAAAGCAAGCAAATAAGCAATGTTGCTGGTCCTTATGGTTGACCCTTTGTTGTTGCTTAATCAGGCTAATGAGTGCAAGAGAATCAGACTGATGTTGCACCCAAGATTTCAAAACCAATTCCCCCTTCTGATGTAGATGATAGAAGTGCTGAAGAAGAAGACCCCTCAAATGATGATGAAGTGACTTTTCCTTCGAAGGTTGTGCCATCCCTGAGAAGTGGTTCTATGCCACGTCCACCACCAAGCAGCCTGATTCTTGGACTCCCATGCCCAAAAGCGTGGAATCAGTTTGGTGGCAGAGGAGCCAAGAAGACCATTCCTGACTTCATGGGCAAAGGGAAACAGAAAATGTAGGTGGTGGTGTTTGACTGGTTTAAGTTTAAAGCTTTTGTCTTATGATGCATTGTAAATTGCATCCTTGAATGCAATCACATGTTAATAAATAAAAAGCTCCATGGTTCTGTTGTTTTAATATTCCACATATGAATCACTTGCAATAGAGAAGAGTTAACAACTGCAAAACAAAGTTAAGCACAATATACCAAAACCAAACATACTATGGAAAGTAGAAAACAAATTAACTACTGAAAATAAGAATAACCAAGAAAAATAGCAAGATTAAAAACAAACAAATATACAAACTATACAAAGTTAAGAAAGAAAATCAGTTTTTCTTAACAACCCAGGCCTGAGTGGGCTTGAGTCCTTTCAGTGGAGCAACATACTTATAGGTTTTGTATGAACTTGCTCCAGTGAAACCATGTTTGGACTTATAGGTAAATTCATTTTTAAATGGATTCCAAGCCCAGCAATCAGAGAGGTTATCAGCAGAACCCCCATTTGAATTTGTTTGTCTCCTTACAGGTGAATGAGTTTTATAGAAATTATTTCTTTGAAAATTTGCATTCACCTGAGGTTTTTGAAAAGGTTGTTTGGGTCTCACAAAGCCAGTGTTCACATTAGATCTCAAAGAATTAACATAACCAGTATTCACATTAGGCCTCATAGAATTAACATTTTGCCTATTCACATTAAAGTTCCTGTAGCCAGACCTAAAATTTTGTCTACCAAAATTAACATAAGAGTTAGGTCTGGCAGAGTTATTGAGTTGGACAGGTCTGGGAACAAACTGGTTTGCATGATTAATTCTACTAGCATTATTCCAAACTGGTTTATTTGAACCATGACCCATATTAACATTCATTCTCTTTTGCTCAGCCTCTCTCTTCATTCTCTTTTCATGGAAGTCACAATCTCTTATTAAATGACTTAAACTTTCACACACAAAGCATCTTTTAGGAGCATAAGTATAACTACTCCTACTTTCTCTGTGAACACTATTGCTTCTAGGTGACTCACTCATTTTAACAGATTCCCTAGGAGTTTTTATGTGATTAACACAACTAGGTTTGACTGTCTTAGCCTTTGGTTCAGTCACTACAGGTTTAGTAACAACAGGTTCACACTTCTTAACAACCTTAGGTTCAGGATTCTCTTTTACCTCACTTTTTGACTCAGACTTAGAGTGATCAGAGGAACCATCAATAGATCCTTCAGAGTCATTGGATTGACAAGAAGAATACCTACTGGATTTGTCCTCTGAGGTGGTTGGTTCAGGCACTTGAGGACCTTTCTTACCATACACAAAGAGTGAAACATCCAACTCTTCTTTTTCAAGAGGAGTATAGTCATCACTCAAAGGTGGTGGTACTCCCTTAAAGTCACCAGTCTTAACAAACCTATTATACAAAGGCTTATCAGTATAGTCCTCTTCTTTATTCTTAAATATAGCCTTATTCTCATTTTCCTCATATCCTAAGCCACATTTTTTATTTGACTTAATTTGAGAATCCCAACACTTAAACAAGTTATTATTTGAATTGTTCCACTGATCTACCCTTTTTCTCAACTCATCCCTCTCCTTCTGAATTTTAAGGCCCAATTGTCTATACCTTTTAAGCTTTTCATCTTGTTCATATATTTTATTAGCTTGAAAGTATAGTTTTTCATTTAAAGCAGCATGTTGGTTTTGAAGGGTGACTTTTTGTGCCTCTAATGTTTTTACAGCATTTTTATGTGCTAATAGATTTACTTCTAAGTCACCTATTTGTTCTAGCTGCTCATCACACAAAGCCTTAACATGATTATAAGAGTCAGTACATAATTTAGAGCATAATGATACCTCATTACCAATGGCCATGAGAGCATGATCAGACTCCTCATTCACTCTTGGATGCTCACCCCAGTTGACTCCTCCAGCTTCCATTGTCAACAGGCTCATCTGATTCTTTTCCATCTTCCCATCATCATCTCTTTTCCCATCAGCAGGCTTCTTCTCTGGACAATCTCTTGAAAAATGTCCATGCTTGTGACAGTTATAGCATTCAACTGTCCTCTTTGTGTATCCCACTGGTGATTTGTTGTTGAAGTTGATGGTCCTCCCATATTGCTTCTGAAATCGTTTGACCCTTAAAGCAACCATAGCAATATGCCATTTTATGTCCATCTCCTCAACTTCAGCATCATTAATCTGTTCTAGGTCTTCACTTATAAAGCTTTCATCTTCCGTTTGGTTGGCAAAGAAAGAATGTATCACCTCATCAGTAAAACTTGAAGCAGACCTTTCACTAGAAGGAGTTTCATAGATACCAGACCTAACACTACCAGATTTAACCTTGTAAGTACTGCTTTTGTTTTGTGACACAAAAGCAACATTTGATGAACTGGTTGAAGCCTGAGTGTTGTTACTGATGTCCCTTTCAAACATCCTGAGATTATTGTATAGGTCATCAGGTGTCATTGAATCTACTTCCTCCTTAATCCTCATCGCCACAGATACATTGCCCCATTCTGATGGTAAAGATCTAAGGAACTTGTGGTTTGCATCCTCATTTGAAACTGCTGCACCATGAACTTCCAGTTGTGTTAACAGATGTTGAAATCTGTCATAGCCCTTCTCCAAACCTTCAGTCTTTGAAACACTGAATGTCTCAAATTGCTGTTTAAGAACAGCCTTTTGCATCTTCTTGGAGTTAGCATTGCCTCCAAATCGTTTCTTGATAGCCTCCCACATCTCCTTTGCATCAAGAATGCCATGAAACCTTTGTAGATGCTCCTTAGGAATAGCCATAAGAAGCAAGGTTCTGGCCTTCTTTTCCTTCTCCACAGCCCTAATCTCTTCAGCAGATACTGGTGGCATTATTCTGATCTGCCCATCATTCCCTTGTGAAATTCTTTTCTTAGAATTTCCCTTTTGAATAACCTTCCATACATCACTATCAATGTACTCCAGATAATGTTCCATCTCCATGGCCCATATATCATACTCTTCTCTTTTCAGTAATGGAAGTTTTATGTTTGAGATTGTGGTTGTGGAAGGGATGGGTTGTTGTTGTGTTTGGGAGTTACTGGTTTCGGTTTTTCCTTCATCTTCATGGTTTGACTTCTCATCCTCACTGTTATGGATTGAGAAAGTTTCAGGCTTATCGAATTCAGACATTGTGTAGGGTGATTTGAGTGAGAATTAGGTTTTTGGGATTTAGTGTTCTTCGAATTCAGAGTCTCTCGCCTTGCTCTGATACCACTTGTTGGTCCACGAATTGTATGTGGATCACTAAGTAGTCTTGAATACCTAGTAGATGGTTAGGATAAATCCGAACCAATCTAAGTGAGAAACCCTAAGTGATTGTTGTTGTTAATGCGGAATCTTAACAAGAACAATGAAGAACACACACAGAAATATCACTAACTTCGTATATTGATTATAATCACAATAGTGAACTCGTACAACTCACGCACTTTACTAACAATCTTTAGGGATCCTTTTATAACACAAGGAAACCCTAATACTAACCGACTCAGAAGATATTCACAAATCTTCTATAAAGATACTTACACGTTTTGTATCTTTTCCTAACTTATCTCTAACAGACTTTCCTAACTTCACGACCAGACTTAACATTATAAGTCAACCAGACTTAAACATACTACCAGACTTAACATTGCATTACCAGACCTAATTACAAAGACAGACCTAACTCTGATATACTACCAGACCTAAGTTGTCTTCTCTTGATTCGTATCATAATTCCCAACACTCCTAAAATCTTTGCAAACATGAAAAGGGGATTCAATGGGGCACATTGGCCACTTTTGCCTGCTATGCTTCCTGGTTCAACAAACATTGCAGGTACATCTCATGCTGAACAAATGGAACCAACCAATGTGGAGCAAGCTTAGGAACAACCAAGATCACCAACACCACAACCAAGTCCATCACCATCCCAACAAAGAATACCTACACCTACACCATCTTCACCACCACAACAAACCCATATTCCAAGTCCTATTCAGGAGGAGGAATCCAACCCTATGACTGTGGAGGATCTTCTCACCTTGGTGCCTGCTTTGGTTAAGAGAGTAGACTTATTGGAGAAGGCTAATAATGCTAAGAGTCAGGCCATTCTAACTTTGGTCAAGAGGGTTAAAAAGTTGGAAAAAGTCATGAAGGAGAAAGGAGTTGCTTTTGATGATCAAGAAGGTGAGGATGAAAATTCTTCCAAACAGGGGAGGAATTTAGAGGAAGAACAAATTGTTAAGACACCAGCTAAGGATAAACCAACTGTTGAAGCAGATATAAGTCCTGAAACAAAGGAAGCAGCAGAAACACTAGCTCAATCTCTGAGTAAAATTCAACAACAAAGGAAGAAAAGCAGATATCCAAAAAGAAAGTTGATAATTGATGAAGAATCTGATGAAGAATTGGATAAGTCTGGTGAAGTTAATTCTGGTGAGATTAAGTCTGGTGAAGTTAATGCTGGTAAGGAAATTAAGTCTGGTGGTCAAGAAAAGTCTGGTGAGGTTGAAGATAAGTCTGGTAATGAGGAGCAGCCTAAAACTCAAAGGGAAGGAAAACAAATAATGATGGAAACTCCTAAGTCCAAGAAATCAAAAAGACAAGAAAGAGAAGAGCAAGCTTCTTTAGCTGAGATTGCAAGAATACAAGCAATAGAAAAGGCTGAGATTGAAAAGGAGGAAGAGCATAAAAGACAAGATGAAATGCTTGCAAGAATGATATCAGAAGAGGTTAATGATGATCCACTGAAGGAAATGATTGAAAAAGATGATGAGCTGAGGGCAAAGTTTGAAGAACTTAAAGCTATTCCAGGTTTGACTGCTGAGGAGAGAGCTAAACAACTAGCAGAGTTTATAAATGCTAGAAGGAATGAAGAAACTTTGGGGGATTTTATGTCAGTGATAAGACAAACTCAGAAGAAAACCAAAGTTCCCAAGAAGATGTCTAAAGCAGATCAAATGCATGGGATGAAGATGTATCTAAAGAACATGCTGCACTCAACATGGGAAAAGATGAGAGGAAAATCATTTGACGAAATTGAAGCTGAATATGTGAGTGCTTATGAGAGAGATCATGGATATAGGCCAGTGGATTATGAAGATTCTTTGAGAAGAAGTTTCAAGAGACAGAAAGTAGCAGAATCTGAGCCAACAATAGAAACTGAGAAAGTGGATGAAAAGGTAACTGAAGTTGAGAAAGCATCTAGTGAAATTGAAAAGAATCTAAAGCTGAGAAAGTGTCTGATGTTGGAGAAGAAAAGAAAGAAGTCAAAAAGCCAGTCATAAAGTTTACAAGGAGGAAAAGTATAGCAAGAAAGAGCAAGTCCAAAAAGGTGATACATGAGGAGGAATCAGAAGAAGAACCTTCATCTGAGGGTTGTACTATGGGCACAATTCCTGAAATGTCTAAGGAACCAGCCAAAATTGTCAGATATCAAATCATCAGGACTGGACAAAGAGCTGCTTATCAGATCATAAGGGAAGACAACACTGATGTTGTATACCTTAATTTTCCAGCAATTTTGAATGATGTGAGTAGGGAAGATCTTCAAGAACTTTATAAGTTGGTAAACATCAAACATGGAGACAATATACCTGAAGAAGAGTTTGAGAGGGTGTTTTGGGGAGACTTAAAAGTGATGTTTGAGCCACCTTCAACAACAGATGAGATTTGGAGATTGTCAGATCAACAAGGAGTTGTGACTTGGAGATATTTTCATAGATGTAGAGTACATTGCTTATCTCTACAGATAGTTCATATTTACATGCTTGCAGAGGTAGAATATCCTTTATCACCAAGGGTCTGCAAGGCAATGTTGGAAAAGAAGTTACATGCAGATGAGAAGGATGAAGTTTATGAGCAGTTACTTGATTTGATTAAGGAAAGATCTTTAAAAGAACCATATTGGGGTGTTTAAGAGTGTTTGAAAGAATTTTCATGTTGTAAGTGAGACTATAGGAACTTCTCACTTGGTGAAGGTGCATAGCACTAACACAACAAATGGTTATCAGTCCACCATGTTTAACCAACATAAGGACTGGCTAATCCAGTACAAACAGATCTGGTAAAGATATTTCAAATCCGTTAATGGTTGGCAATTTACCAAAAATTGTATGGTATTCAACTCACCATATCTGAGATAGTGAAGAGTTGGCTAGCCCACAAGGTATGGCTTGAGGTAAAGGCTGTGGAAAACCATACATGGTAATCAATTCACCAAGATGAGGTGCATTCCATCAAAAGAATTGGCTAGTCCAAAAGCAAACGGCTTTTGGTAAAGACAAAACAAATCCGTTGATAGTTGATGGTTTACTAAAAATCATATGGTTATTAATGTACCATGGTCTTACACACCAAAACATTGGCTACTCCAGTAGTGATGGCTATTGGTAAAGAGACATCAAATCCATTAATTTTCAATGATTCACCTCTCACAGGAGTTTACACACCTTGAAGTGATGAGAATAGTATGAAACTTAAAAGTATTGATGTACAAGTAGTCATGGTTGCTGTGAAGATCAGATGGATTGCATATCAGATGGTGAAAAGATTATTCAAGTCAAGTTGCTACATAAAGATCAGATTTGAAGTTTTGAAGTGTTAGAGATAATCCCAAGATTTCAAGATTAAATCCTCAGAAGCTTATTCAGAAGAAACTTGAAGTTCATGAAGCATGAAGATCAAGTTAGGGGAGGATTGTTGGGAATTATCACAAGACAAGAGAAGACTTAATGGAAGAACAGAATTAAGTCTGGTGGACTACGTAATTAAGTCTGGTAGTTCTATTAGTTAAGTCTTGTAATTATTAATTCTGGTTGTTCATTATTAAGTCTGGTAGAGTAAGTTAAGTCTGGTTGACTTTAGTTGTTAAGTCTGGTCATGAAAGTTAGGAAAGTTTGTTAGATGTAAGTTAGGAAAGGATACGAAATTATCTTTAGAGAAGATACGTATATCCTTTTACAAGTTTTGTATCTAGGGTTTCCTTAGTGTATAAAAGGAACCTTAGTCATTAGTTTTTGAAAACGACGAAGATTGTAATCACTTAGATTAAAAAGAATTAATATACGAAGTTAGTTATTGTGTTCTTCATTGTTTGTTGTTAAGATTCCGCATTAACAATAAGCAAGGTGTTAGAGTTTCTTACTTAGATCGATTTGGTTTATACAAGTCGTCTAACAAGTAACAAGGCTACTTGGATCCATAACTCGTGTGGACCAACATTATAGGATAATATGAAAACAATTTCATCATTTATAAAATTGTAGCAAGGTCAAAATTTTGATTTTTAGTTTGATTCATAACATTGTAGCAGGGAAACGGTACGCCATTTATAAAATGTTAGTAAGATCAAAATTTTGATTCTCGTGAAATAGTAGTAAAATATTTTGTAGGATGACCGCAAATGGTCGGTAGAAAAATCATAGGCAGTTTGTAAATTAACGGCAAGGCAGTTTATTATCCTATAAGAGGTTAGCAAAGATAACTGTATTCCCGAGGGACGAAAGGAGAATTAGGTGATTGTCCCAAGGAACGCGGTTCAGGTTACTCCTTAAGGTCTTAAAATTCCTGTTGGGCGTGAAATCTCAGCCAAATGGGGAGTTTAGCGAGTTCAGAGTACAACTCTGAGGGAAGATGTTGAATCAGTAATGCACATAGTACTTAACGCGGGAGGTACAACCTCGATTGAACCACTTCGGTTGAACAACATCAATTGGGCACAAGGCTTAGGGTAGAGGCGATTGTAACAAGATCACCAACGAAGCAAGGCTGACCATCAAATCCAAATCTAGGATGACGTCCAAGATCACAAAATTAAACAATCCAGTTTTCAATCAGAATCAAAACCAAATCTGACATAGCCAATATCAAATCCAAACGTAGCCAAAATCAAATCCAAACATTCCAATAAGCTTTAATGGGTTTATTACAATCTTGATGAGTTATAAATAAGCAACTCAGATTTCAACGGTGCCAATTGGGTCTAACCCGACCCGATGCGAACTACGGCCAGACAGCGAGAAACAAGATTTCTATATAAACAAAGAAGTATAGCAGTGCCAGGAATATTACAGTTCATGCGGTGTTGTGATGCCAGTGTGTTGTGTGTGTGGAAGTAATATTCCCTGTCCGTGTATACAAGCAAAACTTTACCATTCCCAAAATAAAATAAAAAAACAACCCGGACATAATTCCATTATAACTACTCCAAGTATTGCAAAATTCACCTCTGAGTCGGACATAGGTGATCAGGCTATGTCCCACTGTCCCTGGTTGAATATAGGTGATCAGTCTATATTCACCCGAGGTTCAATGAATTTTGGAATACTCAGCCTAGTTATACTAGTAGTATGTCCTTTACATCCAAAATCATTCCCAAAACTATGACAAGTGTACAAACTAGACATCCAATAATGAGGTTACGCAGGGGAATAGCGTAACTCTGTGACAGGTGTAGTGCGTGCATAAGCATATGGAAAAGCTTATAGTGAACAACTAAAACAGGCGAATATAAAATATCCAATAGTCAGGCACACATCTCAACAGATATAAAATCACGCATATCATCAAACAACTCGTCAAGTATATCAAGAACATCTCATCTAATATATCATCAATAACATCATACGCGAGGCATCAGCTTGGCAGGCAGGCACGTGGCGGTCATAGGGTTAAGTTTTCGTAAAAGTAGTTATAGTCTAGGTTTTAAAAATACCCAGTTCTCTATAACCAAGGCTCTGATACCAATCTGTCACACCCCGAAATTGGGTCGCAGCGGAAGACAATGTCGCTGGAGTGCTACAAAATTGGTATCACAACACAAGTACAAAGAACGGTTTTTCACCACAATCATTTAGAATATAATTGATTAATCAAAAGTATCAATTTACATTGTTAAATTTTTGTGCGGAAATAGGCCCATAAAATAAGTACAACGGTCCCCAAATGAATATCCAAATGTCTCGATCCTATAACCATGCCATGCCATGCCAACTGCCGCCAAATGTGAGCTAACACTTTAAGAACCTGAAAATACATGCTAAAACGGGTCAACACGAGGTTGGTGAGTTCATAGGTTTTAGTTTAAAACAATATGGTTGAACCACACGGTTCCGAGTTCAAAACATCTTTCACAAACAAGTCAAGTTCAACATAGGCTCACACTGCCTAAATCACAGTTCCAAATCCAATCTGTAAACAATATCATAATTCAAAACATTTAGAACCAAAATCAATCATACAGATACCATGCTCATATAGTGATGCGCCAACTGAACCACAAACTACAAACACGCATAAATGATCCACACATAGATTGGGTGCCACTTCCCAAATGATTACTGGGCCACTTCCCAAATCCATACTGGGTGCCACTTCCCAAAATATATACTATCAATGCATCACTAAACAGTTTCACACATTCAAGCCAAGTCACACAAATTGAGTTCACACAATAAGGCACATATTGCAATCAAAACACACTTATTGTCCAAAATCATGAAAACAGTATATCACAGCATTAAAGCATTCAAAAGCATTGAGTTTAGTTAAAAACGAGCATGTATTCTCCCCCAAAACAGTTATAAAACAGGTAAAGTAGGGGCCATGAACTCACCTTAGCCACAACAATGCAAAGATCACAACTGACACGACTGGCATCGAGAAGCAAAACACAACAGTCTCAAGACATATGGCACGACAGTTCCAAGATGTACAGGCACAACGGACACGGAAACTACTCGCAACCTAATATGAATGACATGATTTAAGTCATGAAATGATGCCGCGCATGCAAGTTCATACTTTACTTTATCACTTGTACATGTTTGTTGTAATATTTGTTGTCAAAAGATAGTTGCGTCAATTTGATCCTTTATTTAGAAAATTTCTACTTTAGAAAACGTAACTTGTAAATCTCACGATCAAGTTTTAGTCGTCAAGCTATTGGCTATTTCAAAAGTCTCTAACGCGTCTAATAAGTATATGTAATGCTCTACCATTTCCGTTTACCTCATTTTAGCCAAAACGTGCACTAAAAGGTCCAAAATCTATTTCTAAAAATCCTAACAGCTTTCTAATAGAGGAATAATAGGCTGTCAAAACTATATGTTGCCGCAATTCTTTATTAAGCCATAACTTTTGCGTCGTAGCTTCGTTTCTTAAGTTTGACCTATCCCCGTGAAGGTATTTAAGTATACTATCGGATTTTCAAGGTCTCGGCTAGTCTAGATACTAATTATCATCAGTTTTGGTCTTTCCAAATTCTGGACAGATTCATAAATTTCTTGAAAATAATTGTTTTCGTCGTCTAAATTGAAAATAGCGTATTTTTTTCGTTATAAGCCCGTTTTAACTCATTCAAGTGGTCACATTTTCGTTATTGAGTCTATTTTCTATATTTCTAGCCTAAACTTGTCACCACCCTACTGATTTTTCTGTATTAACAAAACGGGACAGATTCATTATTAAATGTGTCAAACTATTTTTCCAAATCCTCTAGCTATTATAACCACTTAACAACAACCCCAAATCTAGTCCTAGTTCATCCCCCAACTTCTCAACATAACAAAAGTGGTCTAACCATAACTTAACAATATTCAAGAGTTCATGTAAATGATCATCAAGGTTGGTAAAAATTACAAGTTTACTAACACACACACACACACACATATATATATATATATATATATATATATATATATATATATATATATATATATATATATATATATATATATATATATATGATGTTTTCATCACTTTCTTGTGGAGATTTTTACTAACTCAATTACTTGTAATCAAAACATGATCTTTTGTTAAAGGATCATTGTGAATACAAAGCCTTGTCAACATGTACCAGTGATAACTAAGTATATATACTTGAACTTGCATTATGACATGAAGAGCATGAAGTTTAACAATGAAAAGATCACTTACAAAAGGAGATTAGTAAGATGAGAATGTAAAACACTTGATTAACCCAAGAATTAGTGTTCTAACCCTTGCTAGAGTATCCTAATTATACTAGGATTAACCAATCAAGATCTTTGCTTCCCTTGCTCCTCTATGAGTGTCGACTTTATGTGTTAAAAGGGGAGGATATATAATTTTTTCTCTTGAACTAGTAGTGCACAAATGAGACTAACTTAGTCTATTTATACTTGAACATTCAAAGGTTCAATAGTGTAGTCAATGGTTATCATTTGGCTAGTTGGGGGAGGGGGGCCGATTAGGGGTCTTAGGGGGGACAATTTTTGGTCAAGCCTCCATTGTGTCTTTTGAACTCCATGTTTTGGGGAGATTGGTGGGCTAATTAATTATCATGTGAATCTTGTCTAACAAATATCTCTAGGATATTAGGGGGGCGGCAAATATGTAAACTAGAAGTAGTAGATTTTATTTTTGATACAAATGTATATATATTGTGTGTATTGGGTATTAAAATATGTATTGGTTGTTGGTTTGGTGATTAACGAAAGTTATACGTAATTAAACGTAAAATATAAAGAAATCACCTTAGGCGTCAGGAAATATTTTTGGAACTTTGGTAATCATTTTGGAAGTATAAAAATACGTTGAAATAATCGTTGGGAGAATAGGATATATCGGGTGTTAAATTACGAATACGTTTGTTGAATTGACAACCGTAAGTAATTAAAGAAAATGGTAACTATTTTAGGGTTTTAAAAATTGTGAACCGGAGTAGGAGCAAGGTACTGGAGCGTTGTGGACTAAATATAGTCTAAATTCACAGTGTTCAAGAGGGCTGTTCCACGTTTTATATTTATTTAACCAAATAGTTATTCGTAAAAAGTTTTCTTGTAAAGTCTCAAAGTCGTAAATTGGAGTTTGAAAATAAATGTTGACGTGGAAAATTTACGGGTTGTCATAGATGGGTTGTCTAAACAAGATAAAAGATCATATTAATACATTAGTATTTAAGTAAAAGAAAATGTATTAAACTTGCATTGATCTAACACACATACAAACTGTTTTAAACATTTAGTATTTTACGTATGTTGTATAAAAATAGTTAAGATAATTATTTTTATACTAGTATTCAAGGCAACTACCTTTTTGCTTCGACAATGACACAACGCGTTTTGTGGTCTACTGCGAGTGGGGTTCTTAGGAACTGGCAGTTAAGCGTGCTCATGTGAGAGTAGTACTGGCTTGGGTGACCTGCCGGGAAGTCTTCAAATGAGGCCACAAAAGCAAAGCCGTGAGCCTGCGGGCAAAGCGGACAATATTGTGGTCTGAGTAGGCGGGATGTTACACAAATCATCAATGCATACTTACATCAACACCTCTCGACGTTTCAAGTATGCTTCAACAAAGTCGTAGATTTCCATCCCGACATAAATCACTCAAGGTATGGACAAACAAATCTACTACTTGACAAATGATCAAAGGATTATATTTTTCTCTAAACTTCACATTTTTAATGTGACAAAACATTTCTTTCAAAAATATATTTTACAAATTATTTTTGAATTAAAAAGAAATGTTTTATTTTGAAAAATAAGTTAAAAAAAATCCCAACAGTCATTTTTCCCCCCAAACAGCTCCAAACATTCCCAAATAAACCTTCCCCACTAAAAACAAACGGATGAGCGTACACGGTACCACTAAAGTACCGACGGTACCACTAAATTTAGTGGTGCCGTGTGACAATTAGTGGTGCCGTCCCTCTGTAACGACTAGTTTTCTCCTTGCCTATAAATAGTGGACCATTTTACACTTCCAACTTGATTTTTTCCAGTGAGTTTTCTCTGGTCTAATCCCTCCTCACTTAGAACACTTCTTTGATCATTTAGAGAGTCTTAGTTTGTTTAAGAGTGATCCTTTCATCCCACCAAGAGATCCTCTTTATTCCTCTTATAGTGCAAGAGAAGAACACAAGGTATCCAATAAGATACAAAGTGTTGTAGTTGTAGGTAGAGCACTTGTAACATTTGTTACACACTTGATTGTATCATAGTATACATCAAATCTATCTTTCTTTTGAGAGTGTGTGAGGGAAGATCATTGTGATCTTATAGAGATATTGAATATCTGTTGGGTCCTTCAGTACCCAAGAGTCGTTAAAACACGATTTGAATACAAATTAAGCTAAGTGTAAATAAAACCGAAAACATTCTAAGTCACTGAGTGAACAGTCACTCAGTGAGTTACCTTCAAGATGCTCATGACGAGTCTAAGAAGAAAGATTCACCACACAGTGAGGCGGTACTCACTGAAGTGTTACTTGAGACGAAGAAGAAGGTAATGGATCAGTGAGCTTTAGACAAGAGCTCACTGAACCCAGTCTCCTCAACAACAACAACTGAAGATTGAAGACAAATGCCTGAAGAACCTAAAGCCTGAATAAAAGGCGGGAAAAGAGGGAAGGTTTTAAAGAGATAAGAACAAGTCTTATCGGGGTCAGACAAACCATCCCTCAAGTGGCTAAAAGTTGAAGAAGTGTAAGGTCTGACACTCGAAGACTTTTTGGCACAATCCCATTGGTTCTTGGAAATGACAACTACTGTTGTAGTTATCAGACACGCTTCCTATTTGTTTTTCTAGTTTTAATCTTCAGTACTCTTAACATGTTTGCCTATAAATAGCAAACGGATAGGAGAAAAGTAGGTAAGGTATTCTTGTGCAATTAAAGCTTAGACTTTCATAAATACCCCTTTTCTCCTACAAAGAGTAACGTATCCCTGAGATAGCTCAGTGGGTCGAATTGTTACCACTTAAGCATAGCTTAAGTTTAGATAGGAGACACCATACCTTGTCTATTCAATCCCAAGTGTTTGTTCCGCAAAACACTTGGGTAATAGATTCTTTGATTCATTTCTAATAAGAATTTAAACGTTGAAAATACTGCGTATTTTTATATTAACGTTTCATTAACTGTTAGAATTAATCAATACATTGTATTAGTCATAAACACAAATAGATTAACTTTATAGTTAACTCTAAGCGTGTTAAGGGAACAACAAGTGGTATCAGAGCCTCTGGTTTATAAAATCTTTCAAAATTAACCAAGAGTGCTCAAGGTTTTTAAAACCAAGATCCTACTATGACTGATGCAAATGTGCCCCAACTAGTCGACAAAAAGGGTGGAAGCTTTTCAGCTATTGCCCCACGACTTGAAGCTGGTAAATTTAGCAAGTGGAAGAAGCGAATGCTTTGCTACTTGACTGGTATGGAACCTTACTACATCTCTTGTGTCAAAGATGGTCCCTATGTCCCAAAGACTGCTGAAGGTCTAAACAAGCCTAAGGCTCAATGGACCATTGATGAGAGGAGGGTGGTCAATCAAGACCAACGCCTGAAAAGCATCATTATATCATGTCTTCCTGACGATATAATGGAATCAGTCATCAACTGTTCAACAGCCAAGCAAACTTGGGATGACTAGGTCAATAACTTTGAGGGTCCCTCAGATACCAAGGAAAACAGGGTCATGGACCTGAAACTTGAGTATAATACTTTCAGGGCAAAAGACTCTGAAAGTCTCTCTCAGACTTATACCAGATACAAGACTTTGATAAACGAACTATCAAATGATGGTGTAGTTTTGTCTAAGCATGAGACAAATGTTGGCTTTGTCAACAGTCTCCCTGAGAAGTGGCTAAACTTCTCACAAGGCCTGAGGAATGCTAATCACATTCAGACTCTTGAACTCCCTGAGATCTATGGAAAGTTTATCTATGAAGACAACTTAATCTCAAGGAGATACCCTGACTCAAAGGCTCTTGAGTCCAAAAAGGCCTTGACCTCCACACCCATATCAACTGCTTTTTATACTAATGGTGTTGTGCAGGACTTTCAAGAGGATTCTAAGGATGAAATTGATGAAAGGACGAGTGATGAGTACCTAAAAGATTTAAACTTGGAATTCCAAGAGAGGGCACTCCTTGCTAGTTCAAAACGTTTCATCAAAAGAAACCAGTCCAACTTTTTAAAAGGAAAAGAAAATGAAACCACTGAATGCTTTAATTGTGGTAAAAAGGGTCATTTTGCTAGGGACTGTTATTCTAAAACCATCTCAGAACCCTCTTACAAATTTTCAGGAAATAGTTCCTCAGGAACTAGCAAGTTTCAACCTAGAATGTTTCAGTCTACCCAACAACTCCAAAACAAGGGTCAAAAGGAATTTGAAGCAAAATATAGGAAAGCTAAGGCTAAACTTGCAATTCTTGAAACTAATCCCTCTATGTCTCAGGCTGCTCAAACATCCAAACCTGTTCAGGCAAAGAACAAGGTTTTAGTAGCTGAAGCTTATGATTGGGATGAAGAAGAGGTCTCCTCAGATGAGGAAATTAGTGTGAGTGCACTGATGGCACTCTCTGAAGGTGATCAGGTGGCTGTTGGAAAAAGCCATGCAAGGAATGGAGAGTGGGTAAACATCACCATGAATAAGGTAAACACTTTAATTTCTATGGATGATGATTCTGATTGGCAGTCTTACATGAATTATATTTGTGTAGATCTTAAATTTGTTGAGGAACAAAGGCTTAACATGTTTTCAAAATATAACAACATAGTGACAGAATTGAATAAATGTAGAGATGAATTGCTTGTACTGAAGCAAGCCAAATTAGAAACAATTACTCTACAAATTCAGAACACTGAAATTTTGAAACAAAACCAAGCCCTACAAACTGAACTTAACAAAGAAAAGGCTGTCATCCAAGGCTGGACCAAAAAGAACCCCAAAGTCTTTGATACAGTAGGTTTAATCCCTAGGAAAACAATAGAAATTGACCATCACATGGTTAACCCCTATGTAAGTCCCAGTAAATTGACCTTTGTTCCAGCTGGCATATCATTTGAGCAAGAAATGCTTCCCGAGTCAAATGACTGGATTGTCAGGGACAACCCAGTCAGTAAGTTACCAAACTTTGAGACTGGAAAGATCTTGCTTCCTGAAAGTCAGGCCTTGAAAAATATGCTTGGACTCTCTGACCAACTCAGTAGTACTGAGTTAGTAAGTGAGCCTGAATCAGATTCATATCCACCACTCCCTCCACTGAATACCCTTCAGGGTGCTGCACCAAACTTAGGCCTCCCACCAATGGTCTACTCCCAACACTCTCCAAAGGAGAGGTCAGGAATGGGAAAAACAATCCTGAAAAGACCAACCCTTGAAGTCTCAGTAAGTACTGATGACTCATCAACTTCAGTCCCTTCAAAAGTAATAACCCAAAGCCCTGACTCAAAATTTGATCAGTTGGCTAAAATGGTCAGGAAGCTGGGTGAGAAGATTGCATCTTCTCAGAAACCTTCTCAATCCAAGAAGAAGGAACAAAAACCAGCTTCCTCAAGCACCAAACCCAAACCCTCAAAACCCCTGAAAAGATGTGAGCTGTGTAACTATACCAATCATTTCACTGATGATTGCTATAGAATCCTTTACTGCATGATTTGCAAAAAGGATGATAACAGGACCTCTGATCACAAAACACACTTAGTCACATCAAAGATGTCAGGCTTTAAAGCTCAGTCTTTAAACTACCCTTCTGATTCTAAACAGAAACAAAAGGCCAAGCCTTTTGCACCTTGTACCTACTGTGGGTTCAATGACCATCATCCTAAGGATTGTGATGCGTTTCATAATAGAGGATTTTATTTAGTTTATTATCTCCAAATTTCACTTCAAATTTTAAATTTTTTTTATTCTTATTACCATTATCATTTCAAAGAAACACACACGAGCAAGTATACTCGTTCAATTGTAGTATTGTTGATGGTAAATAAGGTTCGTCCCAAGGAACTAGTTAATTGTGATTTTAGTAACATTAATGGTATAGCACTTAAGATTGTCACGATCAAAAGTACTAGAAACGATTTAAACGAACAATGGTTTCAATGTAACGCGAGCAAACAAACAATTAAAGTAAAACATACTTATTTAGGAATCATGACTAATCGTGATATGATGTAGAACATGTTTGGGTGAAACTTTGAAGGCACATATCAATATTCACAAGGACTTCTAATCAAATGGTAATATCAAGGAAATCCATGTTTCTACTAGTTTCACGGGTGAGTCCTTTCGGCCAAATCTCATCCCACTACGCTAGCTCTTTCGTAGTAAAATGTATGAAAAAGTTGATTAGTTAAATTGGTTCATACGATTCTTTTCAACCCATTCTCGTGATTAAATATTTTCGAATCCGTTTAAAACTTGTATATTCGATATTCGTCACTTATCGAACACCAATTTGTTTGTCACTAACTCTTGGAATTAAATAATCATTATAAGTCTTTTCATCCTTTAAATCCAACAACATTCAACCAACAAGTTTTAGGACACAAATTTATTTAAACAAACCCATAGAATTAACCACTTTTTACAACCTACTAAACATCCAACATTCATACAATTAGTCACATCATTCCCAAACAAGTATCACGAATCATTCCATAACAAGTATCATAATAAAACATAAAATTGCATTCAACTTAAACCAATTCAACATGATTAATAATAAAGGAAATTACCCAATAGTAAAATTACAATGAGTAATGAAAGAGTTGTAGCACTCTTTGAGGCCTCCAATCGAACAAGGGAATCTTCCACCTCTTCTACTAATTATCTTCCTTGAGAATGGCAGAGATTTTTAAGCTCTTTTGGGTGAGAAAGTAGTATAATCAAATCCTTATGGTGTAAGGTTTGATTGTGAGTGTTGTTGTTAAAACAAGTGATTAGGGGTCTTATTTAAGCTTGTAAGACACCCCTAAAACTGATATTCTTCATCAATAATCATAATTAAGAAGCAAATGATCGGACTCAATACATAATGGTGCTTAAAGTGGAGAGTTAATGCAACTCTTCATGTCAGTTTTTCTGCATACCTCGGGTATGGAAATGTAAACCCTGGGTATGAGCTAAACCTCAGGTATGAATTCCATACCTCCGGTATGAGCTCCCCTGATGCAAACCTTGGGTCTTGAAACTAAACCTTGGGTATAGACTCAACTTTCTTCACATAACTTGGCTTTAAGCTAGCATAGAGCTCCAACTTTTAACATACTTTTTGGCTCCTAATTATGACTTAATCCTTTCATCCTCTAACGTACAACCAGAAATGATCATATCATGCATCCATGTATTTTTCTTCGATATTTTCTTGAATTTCATAGCTTTTCTTCGTATTTCTTGATATTTCCTTGTACCTAGACTTAAACACATCTTCAACAACTTTTAAGCATAAAACCATCATAATCATGACTATATTTCGGATAAAAACACACAAATAACGCTATAAAAACATGTACAAAATGAGCGTTATCAAATCTCCCACACTTAAGTTTTGCTTGCCCCCAAGCAAAGTAATCATTTGGAAAATTATTTTTCAATAGCCATCATCCATTATTTTCTAAAATGTCACTAATTTCCCTTAATACCGAAGTACAAAGTCAAAAAGTGATTCCTTTAATTTTATTTGTGAAATTTAAACGATTAACTCGATCAAGCTAGATAACACAACTAAGTTCCTCACGAAAAGAAAAGAATAATTTAATTCACTCACACTCATTTCTTTTATTTGGGAAGATATTTCACTCTATTGCTCAGTCGTGATTCATGTCATACCATAGGCTTGTACAAGTATCAAAACTAATCCAAATCATGTAAGAAATAAATTAATTTATCAAAGAGGACTTTTATTTGGCTTCAAGGCTTCAAGGGTTGATATCAACTTATGCTCAAATAACTATTGTACAAAATATAATAGATCGCTAACAACGAATTCTTGAATAGTCAAATAACGGATGGTCACTAAAACACGTTCTAGTTTGCTAGCAACGTTGTTCAACTATTCAAAAACCGGATGGTCACTACAATATTCATACATTCGCTATTTTCACAAAGAAAAAAAGGGTAGGATAAGACATGGGATTATTTGGTTAATATAATTTTCAAGAATCAAGTCAAATACCCGAATTACTTGATGCAAAAACAATCGATCCATGTATCCTCAAATGATTATAGCCTTTCATCACAATTCTTCTTTCCTCCTTTATTCATTCATCGATCAACATTCATATCATATCATTTAGCGGATTGGCTAATTTTCACGATCATAACTCATTAGCTTTCTCTCTCTCTCTTTTTTTTTTTTTTTTTTTTTTTTTTTTTTCCCCACACTTTGGATGAGCATATACCTCAAAAAGATACAAATAAGAAGTAGCTACCTTCATCTTCGTCAGAAAGGTATATTCGAAATACAAAGTGTAGACTCATAATCATCAAAAATTCTTCCAATCAACAACAAGTAATTCATCGATTCAACTTGACTAAAAAGGGTAGGCGAAGGTTTAAAGGTGCAAAAAAAAATTTTTTCTTTTCTGGGTTGAATCATGGAATGAAAAGATAGGCTCAGATGGCTGAACTAAGGGTATCTAGCACTAAAAATGAGTGCTAACAAATGGGTCCATGGAATAGCGATTAACTAACCAATTTGGCTAGCTAATATATCAATATATGAAAAATGGAAGGCCATTTGATTTAATCCTAAGTCGCCTCTTATCATTTAAATTCATTTATATCACAACAATATTGTAACCTTACTTTGGAATTCGTAATGCATGACAAGTACAAGTTCTAGAATCAATTCAATCACCGGCACACTCTTAGCAAGAAAATAGAATTTAAGCATAAAATATATGCTTCAAATAATAGGCTCAAATCCTCACATATTTGGTAGAATAGGCTAAAAATGCTCAAGCAATGTTATCAATCCTAAGAACAGATTCTTTCACTTAACCGAGATTCGTTTAAAAATTTCAAAATTGCCATTTTATGCTATTGGAAAATTTCAAGCTGTTTTTAATATATAAATTCTTTATGTGTAAAAACAACTACTTCCTTAAGGGCAATAAAAACAAACTCCAAAATAATTAAAAATTGAAAATTGAATCATTTCCACAATTTACTTCCCTCCCCCACACTTAAGTTTTGCATTGTCCTCAAGGTGAAAAATTAACTTCAAAGTAAAGGAAATTGGGAAAATAAAATAGTAAATGACATCACCGAGAAATCAAGCGGGATCCATATTTGGTGTTAAAACGCATGAGTTGGAAACTCCAAGCTCCAAAATATACCAACCATATGAATAGCAACGATCTCATGGTATCCTGAAAAATAAGCAAAACAAAACACAAAACACAAAGTGCAATAATACCAATTACTAAAAAAAAAATCCTAACCATACATAATAATAATAAAAAGTCTAAGACATAATAGTACTAAACAAACATAATAAAGTAAGAATAAAAACATAAATATTGCTCAAAACTCGCCATAGCCATGAATGTAATTCATTCATCATCTGTCTCATCTCCTGCATATGTAACCAAAGGACCATATCCTAATCCTCCTGATGACGTTCCTGCTTCATGACTTTCCTTCCCAACATTAGAATAATATCCTGCAAAAGCTTCTTCGCTAACATTGCACCCTTCATTACTTGGACATGTGCTATATGTTGGGTAGGGTACATGTCCCGAAGGATAAGGCGTGTAAGGGTAAGGGTAAGGTGGAACTTCAATCGGTTCATATGCCAAAGGAAAAGAAAAAGTTGGTACACAATTTTGTCCAATGTGGGTGAGAATTGGTGCGCAATAATCCGTTTGATGTCCAATTCTCATCAAGCTCATGTCCCTCCACACTTCTCTTCTTTCCACTTGTGGTAAATTCGCGTGCCAATCACCCCAACTAGCATTCAATCCCGAAGACTCTCCAACATTTTGTTGATCTTGTTGTGGTGGTGGTGGTCCTCGATTCTCATTTCTAAGTCTATTAACCAAACACATCCGTTCATCATCAAGCAAATCTTTTAACACCTTCTTGTCTAGCTTCTCGCATTCTTTAATCACTGTTATCTTACTCAACTCTTCCTCCGTATCATATCCTAAAGTTTTTCCAATCCTAGTAACATAGTGTCCACCACTTATATAACCACGATCAGACATGATAGTTGCTCTTTTTGACAAATATACCGCCAAAGTCCATAGAACATTCATTTTTCTATCTGGATCCATAAGCATTTCTATTATCCATAAATCTGTCGTATGAACTTTATGATTACTATGCCCCCGATGCTCAAACGAATTCACAATGATTTTGTGTAGTAGTAGGGCTAGCGGTGATTGAATTTCCCTTTCTTTATAAGGTGCAACACTATTCGGATCTCCTATTTCATTCCATATTTTCCTTCCAACATATTTGTCTGGTTCTCTCTCTAATTGAGTCAAATGTTCTTCAAAATCTGCATGCTCAAAGTCATCATCGTCATATAACCCAAGTAATTGCCCAAACTCCGGCAAAGTATACACATGATCATGTCCACATAACCTAAACCAAATACATTTCTCATCCATTATATCTTTCACCTTTTGGTTGAAATAAATGGTGGAGAAGAACTCTAGACACCATTCTTTATAGATTACCTTTTCTGCTCCTACAACCGCATACTCAAAACTACGATCTTCATATGCTTGATCTCCATGCTCCGTACTCATCCTCCATAGGTCTTTAAGAGTGCCAATGAGATTATATTGTCACAACAAATTTCCACTCAATAACCTAGGTACCGCAATTTTTTTCTTTTGTAACTTTGCCAATCTCCTATTGTAACATGCTTTCGCTTCTTTACTCAACTTAGTCCATCTCAGATGTTCACTTGTTACGGGCATAAGATTAACAACTTCGTCGTCACCGAATTTCTCATTCAAAGCAATAAGTGGGTGACATTTATGTCTCTTCCAGCTCGTTTCTACAAAATAACCAATCAAAACACAAGAGGAATATTGATATTAAAGGTTAGAACATAAAATGGTTAACAAGAAGAATAAAGGAGAAGAAATTTTTTTTTTCACACAGTAGCCCCATGCCGCCCGGTTTGCGATTATACCGTCGGTATGGGTTGAATATGACCCCCAGGCCGGCGGCATAATTTTTCCGGCCGTCAGTCTGCAACTTCACTTCTCAAGAAAAAAAAAATTTCTCTTCACTTGCAACAACTAATTCATCTTCAAGATCAAGATTAATCACAACTAAATAGTGGTCCATATAACTAATCATCTAGCATTCAAACACTATTCTTAACCATATACCACATTAAACTCATTTAATCTTGATGAATTATCTCAAAATTTCAACATATATAAACCCTAAATCTTATAACATCAAATTCTCTCTTAATTCTTAATCATTTCATTCAATTCAACTTCCAAACAATCCTTATAACCCATCTCTAGTAAACCCATCAACTAATTGCACTAAATTCAAACTATGTCAAAATCGCCCACTTTAGAACCCTAAAAATCAAATTCGAATTAGAACAATAAAGAGTAGTTGGAATGGATGTTACTTACTCTTTTTGATGCCATAGGTTATCTATCAACTCAATTGATCTCTATCTCCAAACTTTTGAAATGATGATGATGATGATGAGCTTGTGGGTTTTTTTTTTTTTTTTTTTTTTTTTTTTTTTTCTTTCTTCTCAAAGTTTTTGAACATTCATACTAAACCAAAGGTTTAGTACTTGGACCGTAGGTATGGTTCTAAAAACCGAGGGTCTTGACACAAAATTCATTTTTGTCTTCTCAAAATCATTCATTCATTGAATAAACATTTCCACAACTTCAAAACACTTCATCATTTCATTCAATCTTATTATTGATCAATTCAAACAAACTAACAACTCAAACTTTTCATTTCTTATTCTTATAAATACTCAAGAGCTAAAACACACTTCAACTTAACAAAGAAATGCAAAACATCATAATATTAAGCAAACAAGATAAAAACTCATAAGAACAAAATGAGCACAAGCTTAATCATAAGCTTCTTTATTCTTCCTCATCCTTGCTTCTCTTAATCAAAATAACTCCCAAACCTAAGAATATCCTCCGAATGAAACTTTCCCGAAAGAACTCTATCGGTTTCCTTTGTTTTAAAAGCACGAGTAAATCGGCGTCCACCCGGACTAGTGATCTCTATCTTAGTGTGCCAATCATTATCACCTTCAATCTTTTGATATTTGCTATACCCATCCGATGTCCATTCAATATTCTTGAGCTTAATTGGCATGGAACCAAGGAAATCAACCATTTTCTTGAAAACTATAATGTTCTTGAATGGATTGAAGTAATTCTCCATAGCCAATGCTCTTTCCATATCATCTTCAATGTGATCAAATGATGGGGCTGTTTTCCCATACTTTGGATTGCCTTCATTATCATGGCTTATATCAAATACATCTAACCAATCTTCATCATTCGACTCTCCATCGGTTAAAACTTTTTCTCTCTTCTTCGCATGGTAGATCCTTCTTGCTACTCCATCATCAATTTCCATAGTTCCTTTCCCATTATCAATAATTGCTCCTATTGTGCTCAAGAACGGGCGTCCCACCAACATAGGTGTCTCTCTATCAACAGGTACATGCATAACCAAAAAGTCACACAAATAGGTTTGAAATCCAATTTGTAGTCTCACATTCTTAACTTTACCATAAGCTTTTGCCACTGAATTATCAGCCATCAATAAAACATCATTGGAAGGAATAGCTCTTCCCAACTCCATAATTTTGTAAAGCTTATAAGGCATTATGCTAACACTTGCCCCCGTATCTGCCAATGCATTGATTGCAACAGTTCCATTCACTTTTAGTGGAATGAGATAATTACCCGGATCTTCTTTCTTCTTAGGTAACCCTTTCTCCATCACTTTCTCCTCTTCTTTTTCCTCAATTTCCTTCTTCGTATCAAGCTTCATTTCTCTCCACCGAAATTTCATCCAATAACTTCCTATAGTAAGCATAATGTTCCAACACATGAAGTATCGGCTTTTCATTCAATAATTCTTTGAACTTCATAGTAATCTCTTCAACACATTTTGCTTCATCAATGGGTTCTTTTGTCGGTTTTTCATTTGGTGAGGGTGTTTTGTTGGAAGAACCTTCTCCTTTAATGAGAGTGGTAGGGTGTGGCAATGATGATGGTAAAGGTATGAGACCTTTAAAGGGTGGGTATTTTTGCTTCAAACAGGTGGCCTTCCCCATTTTAACCATTTCCATACTTCCATTGAAACCATCTTCATTTTCACAAACTTCCTCCATTTGTTCAATCAACCAACTAATATCTTTATCATCTTGCAATTCTCCAACTCTAACTTGCATTTCACCCAAATCAAAATCAATAACACATTTAGTTGCCAACAAGAAATTTCGCCCAAACACCATGGAAGGATCCGTCGTTTCTTCATATTCATCAATAACCAAATCCATGGCAAAAGTAAAACCATGAATATCAATCTTCACATCTCTTGCAATTTTCCTATTATACTTGTCAACTTCAAATTTTCCATTTCCAAATTTTTCATAGAAAGCAATAGTCACATAACTATCATTTTGTCCAAGATTACATTCCGCATCCCAAGCTCCTAATCCTTCCACTCCACACGGTGTGGAATATCTCATAAATGGCTCGTCATATTCTCTCAACTTAGCACGAGTAAAAGTAACTACCCGAGGTTTTTCATGCTCAAATTCCATACATTCAACTTCCTTCCCTTTCTCTTGCAACTTCACCTTTTCAAAATCAATCATTTTCTCCATTCTAGACATAGCATCTCCCTCGTCCATCAATTCCTTTTCCAAATTTTCCAAGTAAGCCGAAACTTCGCTAAGCGTATCCATAACTAAGAATAAACTAAACATACTTAACAACATAATCAAACCAAACGTTAGGGGTTAGTAAAAATAAAAATAATTAACTACGAGGAAAAGAAAATCATACAAAAAGATTAGAACAACTAAATACAACCAAGGTACAAGAACAAATACAACTAATTACCAACAAAGAAAAGAAAAGAAAATTATTATTATTATTTATTTATTATATTTATATATTTTATATATATATATATATATATATTATTTTATTTTATTAAGCCATACCGGCGGTATCATTTTTTTCGGCCGGCGGTTTTTTCGAACAGAAGTATTATACGCCCGGTATGCACTTATACCGGCGGTACGAGTGAGAAATATATATATTATTTTTTTAATAAAATAAATGTGAGAGTATTGAAATTTTGGCCGACGGTATCCGTAAACAGTGAGTTTATACCGCCCGGTATAGGATTATACCGGCGGTTTCAGAAAATCATTATTTTTTCTTTTTCGACTGCTGCTGCCAAACCGGCGGTATGGAAAATCCAGCCCAAGGTTTGCAGCAAATTTTTTTCTAAAATCATCTTAAAACTTGTTTTTCTTTATAGATTTCGACATCCTTATGCATAGCACTCATTATTTTAAACTTAATAAGAAGAAGATCAAGGAAACTCAAAATAAAACAAACAAACAAACACTCAACAATCATCAACCAAACACACCAAATATGCAAATAAGCAAAAAAAAAAAAAAAAAAAAAAAAAATGAAACTAAAATGATGCAAACAAATACTAAAACAACTTATACCATTATATACTAAAAATAATTAAAATAATCATAGTCCCCGGCAGCGGCGCCAAAAACTTGATGCGTTTCATAATAGAGGATTTTATTTAGTTTATTATCTCCAAATTTCACTTCAAATTTTAAATTTTTTTTATTCTTATTACCATTATCATTTCAAAGAAACACACACGAGCAAGTATACTCGTTCAATTGTAGTATTGTTGATGGTAAATAAGGTTCGTCCCAAGGAACTAGTTAATTGTGATTTTAGTAACATTAATGGTATAGCACTTAAGATTGTCACGATCAAAAGTACTAGAAACGATTTAAACGAACAATGGTTTCAATGTAACGCGAGCAAACAAACAATTAAAGTAAAACATACTTATTTAGGAATCATGACTAATCGTGATATGATGTAGAACATGTTTGGGTGAAACTTGAAGGCACATATCAATATTCACAAGGACTTCTAATCAAATGGTAATATCAAGGAAATCCATGTTTCTACTAGTTTCACGGGTGAGTCCTTTCGGCCAAATCTCATCCCACTACGCTAGCTCTTTCGTAGTAAAATGTATGAAAAAGTTGATTAGTTAAATTGGTTCATACGAGTCTTTTCAACCCATTCTCGTGATTAAATATTTTCGAATCCGTTTAAAACTTGTATATTCGATATTCGTCACTTATCGAACACCAATTTGTTTGTCACTAACTCTTGGAATTAAATAATCATTAGAAGTCTTTTCATCCTTTAAATCCAACAACATTCAACCAACAAGTTTTAGGACACAAATTTATTTAAACAAACCCATAGAATTAACCACTTTTTACAACCTACTAAACGTCCAACATTCATACAATTAGTCACATCATTCCCAAACAAGTATCACGAATCATTCCATAACAAGTATCATAATAAAACATAAAATTGCATTCAACTTAAACCAATTCAACATGATTAATAATAAAGGAAATTACCCAATAGTAAAATTACAATGAGTAATGAAAGAGTTGTAGCACTCTTTGAGGCCTCCAATCGAACAAGGGAATCTTCCACCTCTTCTACTAGTTATCTTCCTTGAGAATGGCAGAGATTTTTAAGCTCTTTTGGGTGAGAAAGTAGTATAATCAAATCCTTATGGTGTAAGGTTTGATTGTGAGTGTTGTTTTAAAACAAGTGATTAGGGGTCTTATTTAAGCTTGTAAGACACCCCTAAAACTGATATTCTTCATCAATAATCATAATTAAGAAGCAAATGATCGGACTCAATACATAATGGTGCTTAAAGTGGAGAGTTAATGCAACTCTTCATGTCAGTTTTTCTGCATACCTCGGGTATGGAAATGTAAACCCTGGGTATGAGCTAAACCTCAGGTATGAATTCCATACCTCCGGTATGAGCTCCCCTGATGCAAACCTTGGGTCTTGAAACTAAACCTTGGGTATAGACTCAACTTTCTTCACATAACTTGGCTTTAAGCTAGCATAGAGCTCCAACTTTTAACATACTTTTTGGCTCCTAATTATGACTTAATCCTTTCATCCTCTAACGTACTACCGTAAATGATCATATCATGCATCCATGTATTTTTCTTCGATATTTTCTTGAATTTCATAGCTTTTCTTCTTCTTTCTTGATATTTCCTTGTACCTAGACTTAAACACATCTTCAACAACTTTTAAGCATAAAACCATCATAATCATGACTATATTTCGGATAAAAACACACAAATAACGCTATAAAAACATGTACAAAATGAGCGTTATCATATTGTCAAATTGAATAATTGTTGTTGAAAATGTGGAGGTCAACTGCTTGACAAACAAACAAGTTGAATGGTCACATTTAAAATAGAGATTTGGAAAAGTCAGCCCTTCATGACTAACAGAGTGTCATAAAGCTGCAATCAAGATCCCAAATCTATGTCTGTCAGTCTATCCTATGAACATGAAATCATGAATATTAAAGGACCACGCACTGACCTCCAAGTGGAGTCCCGAGAAAGAAACTGATCCAATGTTACTTTTGAGCAAGAGAAAACCAGAGATCCTGCTTTTAGGACTAGATAGTGGGAGTTCCAAGAGAGCATGAAATCTGTTCTGAAAGTCATCTGCAAAAGTATGTAGATGAATCAACCCAAAGTATGATCATTTGCTGATCAAATCAATCATGACTCTCACTGAAGTTTCATGGTTCAAGTAAACTACAATTGGTTATTTTATCTAAGAGAATAGACTTGATGAAAAACTATCTGAAAAACAAATCTGATAGTCTCAGTAACTATGATGACTAATACATAGTTCAGTCCTTCTGAGTTAAAACAAGGTCAATGATCTTCAATGTCTAATAGGAAGATAGAATCCTAATATTCCAATCAAAGAAAGGAACAATGATCAGTTACAAGTTACCAACAATGTCCACCAGACTCTGGAATGGAACTTTCTCTTTACCAATCATTACCTATGCTTGCTATAAGAATCTTACCATGAATGCAAAAAATAAGAATGGAAACAAAACATCTGTCTTATCCATACTCTGTTTTCAAAGAGGAATTAAAGCATGCTCAGCCTTGTCAAAGCAAAAAGGTAAACAACAGAGCAACCTTTAAACCATACCCTTTTGGCATCAAGGAACTCCCCACATTCCTAATGGACACATTTGGACCTATGAATCCTATGATCCTTAACCATGAGAAGTCATATCAGGTCATGAGGATGACATACTCAAATCTCACTGTGGTATACTATGCTGATCAAAAAGAGTCAGTCCCGCTCAAACAATATTGTCCTTTAGTCAGGATATTGAAAAGTCCAAAAAGTCATAAAAGTCAAACAGATTAGAATGAAAATGGAACAGATTCAACAATTTGGACTAGATAGTGGATGTTCAAGAAGCATGACTGGTGTGAAAGAATATCTGCACAAATATGTAGAGGAACCAGGACCCAAGGTGGTATTTGCTGATAACTCATCATGTCTCACTGAAGGGTATGGTTCAGTAAACTGCAATGGTATAGTCTTTACTAGGATAGCTTATGTAAATGGCCTTAAGTACAACCTGATCAGTGTCAGTCAACTATGTGATGCTAAATACATAGTTCAGTTTGATGATAAACAAGGAATCATCTTCAATGCTAATAAGGAAGTTATCCTTATTGCACAAAGACGACATGATGTTTATGTGTTGCACATGTCCAGTCTGACTCAGAATGGAACTTTTCTCTTTACCAAGGCCACTGATACTCTCAACTGGCTTTGGCATAAGAGACTCTCCCACCTGAACTTCAAAAACATAAACAACCTTGTGAAACAAAACAAGGTCCTTGGCTTACCATCTCTTGTGTTTTCAAAGGATAAACCATGCTCAGCTTGTGAAAAAGGTAAACATCACAGAGCATCCTTTAAAACCAAAACCAACTTTTCCATCAGGAACTGCCTACATCTTCTCCATATGGATCTATTTGGACCAATAAGTCCTAGATCCATTAACCATGAGAAGTATACTCTGGTCATTGTGGATGAATACTCAAGATACACTTGGGTATACTTCCTGATCAAAAAGAGTCAGGCAGCTGAAACAATTATGTCCTTTGTCAGGAATATTGAAAATCAAAATGACATAAAAGTCAAACAGATTAGAACTGAAAATGGAACAGAGTTCAAAAATTATGAACTTGAATGATCCTGTGATGAGAAAGGAATTTCCCAAAAATTTTCCTCACCTTACACACCTGAACAAAATGGTGTGGCTGAAAGGAAGAATAGAACCCTCATTGAAGCAGCCAGGACAATGCTAAATGGATCAGTCCTTTCCAAACACTTCTGGACTGAAGCAGTAAAAACTGCCTGTTACACACAAAACAGATCCATCATTGTTAAGAGACATAGCAAAACTCCTTATGAGTTACTAAAGGGAAGAATCCCTGACATCAGCTACTTTCATGTCTTTGGGTGTCCTGTGTTTATTCATAATCACAAGGATCACTTAGGAAAATTTGATGCCAAAGCTGATGATGGATACTTACTTGGATACTCCCTTGTCTCAAAGGCCTTCAGGGTGTTCAACACTAGGAGACAGCATACTGAGGAAACATTTCATGTTACCTTTGATGAGAGCACTGATGCTATCAGTGTTTCTAACAACTCAGTGGAAGAGATAGGTATTGATGAATCATCAAGATATCCTCCTGATGAACATCATCCTGAAAAATGATCCTTCCGCTCAGTACCAAGCAAATGCTGACATATCCTATTACATCATTCCCCACAACCTTCCTTACCCAACCATCACTGAGTTTGTTGAAGCACAAAGAATTACTGATGAAATCATTCAGACTGAACAAAATACTAAGGAACCAAACAATCACAGTGATGAGTCAACCCACTCAGACACTCAAGATGCTGAAAATCATCATGTGTCTGATCCTGATCCTATCCATCAGACTTCTACAAGTTCTAATCAGTTTCCAAGACCTCAGGACAGTTGGACTAGGTCTCAGGATATAGAACTTGTCAATATAATTGGTGAGCCTACTGAAGGCATGCTTACAAGAAGCATGGCTGCACAACTGAGAGCAGACTCATCCAATGAATGCCTCTTTGTGGATTTCATTTCCACAATTGAACCCAAAAGTGTTAAGGAAGCACTTAATCATCCAAGTTGGGTTCAGGCCATGCATGATGAACTGGAACAATTTGACAGAAACAAGGTAATGACCTTGGTCAAGTGTCCTGAAGATGTTTCAGTCATTGGCATGAAATGGGTATTCAAAAACAAATCTTATGAAAATAGCATAGTCATTAAAAACAAAGCCAGACTTGTAGCCAAAGGCTATAATCAACAAGAAGGCATTGACTATGAAGAAACATTTGCACCAGTAGCAAGGATGGAAGCCATCAGGATCTTCCTTGCTTTTGCTACATACATGAACTTCAAGGTGTACCAAATAGATGTTAAAAGTGCATTCTTAAATGGTGCACTAAAAGAAGAAGTTTATGTTCAACAACCTCCTGGATTTGAAAGCCATGAGTTTCCTGACTATGTCTGCAAGCTTAACAAAGCCCTTTATGGACTGAAACAAGCTCCCAGGGCATGGTATGAAACTCTTTCAGCCTTCCTGATCCAAAACAAATTTGTCAGAGGCAAGATAGACAACACATTATTTATCTACAAGACAAATAATGATGTCATACTAGTACAAGTGTATGTTGATGACATCATCTTTGGCTCAACAAGTTTTAAACTTTGCAAACAATTTGAAAAACTAATGGCAAAGAAATTTGAAATGAGCATGATGGGAGAACTGACTTACTTCCTTGGTCTACAAATCAAGCAGACTGATAGAGGAACCTCTATCAGTCAAGAGAAGTATGTCAGAAGCCTACTGAAGAAGTATGAGCTCAGTGACTGTGCCTCAGTCAAGACTCCCATGGTACCCCCAAACAACCTTGGTCCTGATCTCACTGGAAAACCAGTAAATCAAACTCTTTTTATAGGAATGATAGGATCACTGATGTATCTACTTGCATCAAGGCCTGATATCCAATTCTCAGTCTGTTTGTGTGCCAGATATCAATCTGACCCAAGAGAATCTCATATCACTGCTGTGAAAAGGATATTCAGGTACCTGAAAGGTACTCCAAACCTTGGATTATACTATCCAAAATGTTCAGGCCTTGATCTTAAAGGATACTCAGACTCTGACTATGCTAGATGCAACATGGACAGGAAAAGCACCTCAGGCTCCTGCCAAATTCTTGGTGGAAAACTAGTCTGTTGGAGTGCTAAGAAGCAACAATCAGTTGCCATGTCCTCAGCTGAAGCTGAATATGTTGCAGCAGCAAGTTATTGTGCAAATGTACTCTGGATGAAAAGTCAACTCAGTGACTATGGAATTCAGTACAAGATGATTCCCATCTTTTGTGATAACACAAGTGCAATTGCCATCTCAAACAACCCTGTTCTTCATCAGAGAACAAAACACATTGATATAAGATATCATTTCATCAGGGACCATATCATGAATGGTGACATAGAATTACACTTCATTCCTACTGAATATCAGCTAGCTGATATATTCACCAAGCCATTGGATGAACCAACTTTCACTAGACTGAAAGCTGAACTTGGAATGTTGGATATTGAGAATCAGTCCACTGATTGATTCCATCCAAATAAGTGTAAATTCTGAAAACCCAGGTCCCTGATTCAATGTGTACTTCAGTGAAAAGAATCACTGAAACCTCAGGAACTAAACCCAAGTTCCTGAACCCTTGAACCTCAGGAATTAAACCCAAATTCCTGAACACTAGAACCATCAGTGACTAAACCCAAGTCCTAACAAACAGGTTCACTGAATGTAAAGTCATTCAGGGCCCTCAAGAGACATTCAATACTAACTTAAATGCTCTAAGTATCTAGTTAGTAAATGTCTGAGGTTGGTAACTGAATTCTTATTTAATATAAGAATATTTGTTCTTTTGCCTTTCTGGCTTCCACCTCTGGGCCCCCACATTCCCATTTGGCATTAAATGCCTCTCCAATCACATTACAGATATGTGATGACTCAACTCTGCAAATTACACTTTTGCAGAACTGCTCAACTGTTCACCTCGACTGTTACGCCAAACCAGGGAAAGTGGAGTGGTGGCATTAAATGTAGATCCCAAAACATTTTATTCAAAACGGTTTTCAAAAATTCTTTTTGAATAAATAAAATCCGCTTAATACCCAAATTACCCTCCACTTCACTTCCCTATAAATACCCCCAAACAAAAAGACACACACACGCTTTTAGAAAAACTTAAGCAAACTCTTGCCCCTTTTTTTCTCTCTAAAAAAAACATTGTGTGTGTGTTCTTAGCCTTTAGAAACCCAGATCATTTGTTAACCCAGACTTACCAACACAAATGGCTTCTTCTAAAGCTATCAAATAGGCCCCTAATGTGGAATTCACATTGGAGGGTGTAGACCTCACCAAGAACAATGTGGTAGGAAACTTTGCCTATCCTCAAAAGTTCTATGCGTACAAGAATGTAGTGAAGTATCTTCAAAACTGCTTTCTTGCTACGGCATTCACCAAGACCCCCTCAGTCATCTACCATGACTATTTGAGGGAATTCTGGTGTACTGTAGTGGCAACCAGCCCTGAGGACACCAAAGAATCCATCATCACATTCACAGTGATGAATGGGAGAAGGACCCTCTCCTTGGATTACAAAACCTTCATTAAGGCCACTGGTCTTGATTTCGCTGAGGCCTTTGAGCACAACCCTACTGACCAAGAGGTTAAAGCAGAATTGCTTTTTCTAGGACCTCGTGACCCTAAGCGTCCTGAAATGGCCGCAGGAGCCTTATTGGAGAAGGCTCCAATAGTTAAAACCTGGTTCCACCCTATCTGGAGGATCCTGATGACCTTCATCATTCAGGTCCTTGGAGGGAATAAATCCTCCATGGAGCAGTTGAACTCATCACAACAATTGATGTTGTTCAGTCTCCTGGAGGGTAGAAAAATAGATATTGGAGGAATAATCTTCCGTGACCTCGTTGCCAAGCTCTCAGGGAAATCTAGGCAAAGACTTATGTCTTATCCTAGGTTTATTTCCTGCGTGCTTCAGGACCTATTAGGCCCTGACTATGTTAGGTCTGACGTTGAAGGTACAAAACCTGACGTCCTACATAAGACCAATTATACGAGTGGCATTGCTGAGGTACAACCCATTGCCCTGACCAACTACATGCTGGTCGTTAATCAGGGGGAGAACGCTATTTCTCCAGTACCTTCACCTACAAAGAAGGTGAAGAAGATAAAGAAGGGTCAGTCCAGTAAGGTGGTTAGACCCAAACCACTCACCACTGAGACTGATGCCTCAAACAACCCTAAACAAGGGTTAAATATGGCCGAGACCTTTGAGACACCCCTCACTGAGACCCCCTTGACCCAAAAACAAACGCCAACGGAGGTCACTGAGAAATCATCCTCAGTGTCCTCGGGCAAACCCCCTCTTCCTCAAGGCTCTACTTACATAAACAAGTCACTAAGAGTCAGGAACCTCCACCCAATCACATCCCGATGAAGGCACTGACAAATCACAATCACGGCCTGAGGGAGAAAAGGGTCCTGAATCCTCGGTTGGGCAGCACTACTCAACTGGGAAGGGGACCCACAACCAATCACATCCTACTAACGTCCCTGAGCAATCACACTCAGGGTCTCAGGGAGTCAAGGACCCTGAATTCCTAAAAGGGCAGTACAAGTGTACAACCCTGATGGGAAGGGGTCCATCAACATTCACAAACTGTGCCTCATGATAGTTCTGAAAAACACCCATTAGGACTTGAAGGCGCTAAGGGGGACAAAGACTCAGAGGGATTAAAACCACCCGCTGATACGGAACCCATAACCCCCTCAGGCGGATCCCTTCTCTTGGGAACTGACCTCAAAAGCCAGGCTGAGAAAACCCCCTCAGTTATTATGGCTAGCCAGGCTGAGCAAACCCACTCAGTTTTTATGGCGGGGTCAGGACCTGGCCAAAACGAAGGCAAGTCTTCTTTTGAAGAGGAGCCGGATAACCTTTTGGAGATTCAGTCAATGGTGGATATTCAGGCTCTTCTTGATTCTGAACATGAGCTTAAGGAAGAGAGTGAGGAGGAAGTTTTTGAGGCAGGTGATGATATGGACATTGATGCACAACCTACTGAACAATCGCATCAGTCTTCTCCACATGGTGAAGAATCTGAATCTCAGGCTGATCATTCTTCAGATTCTGAATCATCCTTCCCTCCCGAACTCAGGAAGTATGACAACATTCTTCCTCTTACTGAAAGGCAATTGGTCAAGTTCCTACAAAAGGCCAACAATGCTCTCTTTACTAGGCTAACTGAAGAAATTTTTGACCAACACTGTGAAGCTATTGTTCATTATGTCAACCTGAAGGCATCAGTGGAATCCTATCATGATGATGTTAATGAGCACAAGTCATCTATCTCCTTCTCCCTGACAAATCTTGATGAGAATCTTAAACTGTTCAACGAAGCTCTCACCAACATACACAAGAGCGTTGCAACTATTCAAGGGTCAGTGAAAGATAACCCTGAGCTTAACAAGAAAATTCTTCAGGCTTCTGAGGACTACCATCAATAGTCTACTCAGTTGACTGAGCTGATAAACATGCTGAAATCCTCCAATCTTGTTAGGAATTAAACTTTGAGTTGATATTGACAAAAAGATGAAAGATGGAGGAAACTTATGAAGACAAAGATGAAGGACTAATTATGCATTATTTAGAGTCTTTGTAACCCTAATCCTCTAGTATATAAAGAGGATAGGGGCATAGGTTTTCTGTACAGGAATTAGAGATGTAATTCCAAGAAAAGATGTGTGTGTGTAACTAGGCGTTAAGTCTTAGTGTAGACGCCTAGGGTTTGTAATCGTTCGACAAATCTTGTGCAATGATAATGATTTGTTTATGGTATTCCGCTACGTACAACTTGTTTTATTCATTATTATTGTTGTTATCCTAGATATGAGGTCTAACAAACCTCGAGCAAACGATCTCCACAAGTGGTATCAGAGCCAGGTTGCTCTCGATATCTAGGATGTTACAAGGTTTTTACTGTCGAAAAGAAGCAGTCTTGATGAAGGTACGAACTGGCTGTTATCAGGTATAAACAGATTTATTTTTGGTTTGGTATGGATCTGTTAAATATAAGCGGCGACAATGGTGAATTGTTTTATTTAATTGGTCAACTGCTTTGTTGGTATTTGATCGGTAATTAATTTGTTCACATCGTACTAACGAATGGTGAAAGTATGATCTGTTTGTCGCTACCTGTTCTTCATAGATGTCACATGGTTCAATTAATTGGTGGCTTTATTCTTCTGCGATTCGATCAATTTGCCGCATCTGCTACTATTCAAAGTCAACGACTGTGTTTGTCGCTTCTTATTGTTAATTAATGTTGATTGAAGAATTCATTAAGTGGGACACGCAAGTGGAAGTAAACCTGAATTCTTAATTCTTCTCGTACTGATCGAATATTTAATTGTGGGGCCAGTAACAGACGCAAGACTGACACAAGTGGGTCATCACTTTGAAAGTATGACATTTATTTATTGTTGTTGTACGTGTCGATTAATGTATTGGAATACTGCTGTTGATTATCTTTTTGTCAGTATGGGATTGCTTCGATTGTGCTTATTGGTTAACAGTTTCTACTGCTCACTTTATACATTCGTACTGCTCTTGATTCATACGTAGCAGTTGGTACTGCTGTGACTAACAGTTAGTACTGCTTGACAACAGTTAGTACTGTTCATTGGTTTATATGTAGCAGTTTGTACTGCTGGCTTCACCAGTTAGTACTGCTTTATTGCTAGCTTTGGAGTTAGTACTGTTCGATGAACAGTTTATACTGCTGGTTGGTACTGCTAGAGCATGGGCTTCTCAAAGTGAGGGGAAGTATATCTATTTGGAACACATTGGTTCCATAACACACACACCAAGGGACGAAACACACACACAGGTTTGGATCTCGGACAGAACTGAATTTATTTCAGTTTATTCTTATTGTTTTATGGCTCGTTGTGGAGATATTTGGTGCAATGGCTTTTTAATCAATTATGTGACAAGGGTATCCTTGGTGTTCGTAGATCGCCGAAGTGAGGCAACGATACAGATGAGGAATACAAGTAGATCGCCGGCTGAGGCAACAGTTACATAAGAGAGGATGATGTTATTGCACTTAGATGTTTTTCACGGATTATTTGAAGAATTGATTACGAAAAAGGTTGAATATTATTTATTTGATGTTGTAGTTGAGTTTCACAAGTTTGTGTTCTTATCATATCTCAAAGTGAGTGTAACACTTTGGAGATAACTTGTTTGGGCGTTAATGCGGTGACAATGACTTGTCAAATCTAGTTTTCATAGGTCAAGGGGTGGATGGACGAAGACCTAGTTAACTATCACTTAAAGGAGTTACATTGTAGTGCTCAGTGTCTCATATAATTGAGGATTTGTCAAGAGAATTCGGTCTACTTATATTTCTACTGCTCACCGCTCACTGCTCACAACTCACTGCTACTGCTCACTACTACTTTTACCAAACACACCCTTTGTATGCATTATAACCATTCAAAATGGTTACAGAAGCCTGCACCCTTTAAAAGTTGACACAAATAATGGACTCCTAACAGTTTTTTTTCAATCATAGACCCATAAAAAAAATACATATAAAAATAAAATAACTCAAGTATCAGTTATAACCTTTATATCTCTTACCTATTACTCCCTCCGTCCCAAAATAAATGTCAGGTTTGACTTTTTGGAGTCTTTTTTGTTAAACTTTGACCTTAAATTTTTTTGTTTGCGTTATATAATAATTTATGAAAATTATACCAAAGAAAATACATTTGAAACCCAATCTATTCATATATTATGCATCAAGTATTATGTGATACAAATAAAAATATTTACGGTCAAAGTTGAACAATAAAGACTCTAAAAAGTCAAATGTGACATTTATTTTGGGACGGAGGTAATATTACTTTTAGAATGCCTAAATAACATGTTATTAGTAACTCATAACCTACTTATTTTCACTTATGCAGGAACAGTCGAAGACCACTCAAAACCCAGGAATTCTCAAAAGAAGAAATCGAAGCTAACTTAAACTAATCATGACAGCCACATGCGGCCAGCTGTTGTAAATATTTAAACACTTTAATACCGTTGCTAGCCAGCAATATGTTTTGAAACATATTTGTGCTTCAGGTGGACAAATATGTCGCAAAACATCCATATACGGCAACCTCCTAATCTTTTGTATGACATATATGCTATAGTTGCACATGAACCTTAGTTGTGCACCTATGCTTCGTATAGCAGGTGTACATTTGGCTGTGAGGCCCATTTTTTGTACATCATTTATGCAGCAAATGCATGTTATGTAATATATTTGTAATCCAAGTCAATAGCTGGACAAATATGGATCGAAACATGCATATTTTTTTGTACAACATTTGTGCAACCTCTGCACAAACAACCTATGTGTATAAAAGTATCTGATATTCTGTAATATAATACAAGCTTCTTTTACAACGACAATTTTCTACTCACTTTGTACAATTCTGCACATGATAAGTTCAATATACAAACACCCCGCGGCAACGCACGGGTACCCAAACTCATTAACAACAAAGCCCAAACTTTTAAAATATACTTCAAGTCAAACTCAATTTAATTACACAACACTCAAAATCTATTTAGATACTCATATACTAGGAGCCTCAAGCAGTATACACAAATGACCGCAGTTGTAAGGCCAATATTGTAGCTCGAGGCCACTAGTCTATTAAAAACGAGCCAAGTTTAAGTTGTTACATACTTGGATTAAGCTCGACTATTTTGCATACTCCAAGTTATCTTATCTTAACTATACATAAGTGAGAATGTTTTTTGTTAACACTTAAAAACTTAAAAAGTTAATAATATGTTATGCCTAAAATATAGTATAATCTTAATAGTTTTAAGTTCAAATTTTTGCTTAATATACCACCAAAAATAGTTTACTTATGCTTAAAAAAAAGTTGTCATATTTTGCTTACTTATATGGGTTAATGACTTATATTGCAAACTTATTTTTCCAAATTTCTAAATATCACAAATGTAATTTTTTTAATACTTTTATCACCAACAAAACTTTACATTTTTTTTCAAATATCACAAACTTTCTCAAAAGTGACCGGTTATAGCGGTTACAAACAGCCAGGTTAGCAGGTCATTTTGTCTTGACATGTCCACCTGTGAGGTTAACTTGTCCACCTCATAAACACGTATCATCTTCTTCCTCTCTCACTAAACTAACTACTCTCTCTCACTAACTCTTTTTTATCTCTCTAAAAATCCGGCGACATCACAACAACCAATAACTATCCACAACCCACTAAACTTTAACATCTCCATAATGATCTCTGGTCAATGGTTGATATCTTGCCGCCACCACAACCGCTACTAAATGAAGAAAGTTGTGATCCAAACACCCCACCCACGTTTGACATGACTCCACTTCAAGGGGGTGTGGCTGGATATGATTCAATTTGGTCGGGTTTGACGGGGTATTGTCCAGATCTGACATGATATTGTCGGATATGATATGTTTGAATCGAAGCAAGTGAGACGGTGGTGGCGCGGTTTGGCGACGGCGGTGGCGTCTGGAATACTGGTGGAAGTGATGTGTTATATCGAGAAAGTAAATATGTACTGTGGAAAACGAGTCCTCGAGCTGTGATAACAAATGGTGTTTATATTGGGTTTCAAGGATGTTTTTGTTTTATGAAGATTTGTTTGGGTTTAAGGATGTTTTATGAAGATCTGCTTTTGTTTTGTGGTATTTAATTTGTTAAGGGTTTTGGCCGTACAATAGCTATGTACTATGCAAAGTGTTCTGTTTTTGTACGTGTACTATTTTTCGTTCTATTTAATGTAGTCTACTTTCATCTTTTGTTCCATTTTGCACGACTAAACTTGTTTTACCGAAACCATAATCACTACTGCCATGTGTGCACGCCACGTCGGATTTTCACTAACAAAAATAAATTAAATTACATGGATGGTCCCTGTGGTTTGTCAAACGTTGCAACTTTCGTCCCTAATACGTTTTCTTCATTTTTTATACGTTTTCGTCCGTTTTTATACGTTTTATATGTTTTCTTACGTTGTTATCCGTTTTTACCCGTTTTCATACGTTTTTATCCGTTTTCGTTTGTTTTTATACGTTTTCGTCCGTTTTTATACGTCTTTCTTACGTTTTTACCCCTTTTTATACGTTTTCTTACGTTTTTATCCCTTTTTATAGGTTTTTGTACGTTTTCGTCCGTTTTTATACGTCTTTCTTAAGTTTTCATAGGTTTTTACCCGTTTTTATATGTTTTCTTATGTTTTTATCCGTTTTCTTTAATTTTCATTCGTTTTTATACGTTTTCGTCCGTTTTTATACGTCTTTCTGACGCTTTCATACGTTTTTTACCCGTTTTTATACGTTTCTTACGCTTTTATCCGTTTTTATAGATTTTCATCCGTTTTTATACGTTTTCGTCCGTTTTTATACGTCTTTCTTACGTTTTCATACGTTTTACCCGTTTTTATACGTTTTCTTTCATTTTTATCCCTTTTTATAGGCTTTCACCCGTTTTTATATGTTTCATCCGTTTTAATACGTTTTCTTATGTTTTTATCTGTTTTTATATGTTTCGTTCATTTGTATACGTTTTCATCCGTTTTAATACGTTTTCGACCATTTTTATACATTTCCGTTTGTTTAAAGTAAAAGACAAAAGTGACAATTATCTTTAGGGTGACACACCCACACAAATAGTTTAAAGTTTTATAAAAAAAGTTTAAATAGTTTAAATCAATGTTGCAAAAATCGGCCGTATCGGCCGATATATCGCTTATCGGCCTTCGACCTTGTAGAATTTTGAATATCAGTCAAAAAATCGGTCTGGGCAAAAAAAAGGCCAGAAATCGGCCGTATCGGTCAGCTTTAAAAAAAATAAAAATTAAGGCATTCTACTTAATTTGGGGATCGTTTATTTCACTTATAACACACAATGAGCCTCATAATCAGAATTGGAGCCTTTTATTGAGGTTTGGAAACATAGTAGGCTTGGAATCAGTTACGATCTTTAGTTTGGTCTCCAGAAATACCCAAAACATGCAAAAAATGCCAATCCGATTAATCACCGATTAATCCCGTCTTGGCCGATTAATCGTTGCAGGGTGGTCGACCGCCACGCTACCGATTCACGATTTTTGCAACATTGGTTTAAATACTTAAATAGTTTAAATTTTAAAAGTTTTATAAAATATTTAAAAGTAAAAAACAAAATTTTAAATAACGCCTATTTTAAAAGTTAATAAAATAGTTTAAAGTAAAAAGTGTTTATAAAAATTTTCATAATTTTTTTTTTTAAAAGTAAAACAAAAGTTTACAAAAAATTTCGGAATTTAAAAAAGAAAACCAATATATATATATATATATATATATATATATATATATATATATATATATATATATATATATATATATATATATATATATATATATATATATATATATATATATATATAAATTTCGTAATTTTTAAAAAAGTTTATAAATTTTTTTGTAATTTAAGAGTTTATAAAAAATTTCGTAATTTAAAAAAAAGTTTATAAAAATTCTCGTAATTTAAAATTTTATAAAATTTTCGTAATTTATAAAAAGTGTATTAAATTTTTCGTAATTTAAAAAAATATATATATAAAAATTTTCGTAATTTAAAAAATAGTAAAAGAAAAATTTATAAAATATTTTGTGAAAAAAATGACTGTCAATGAAATATGAAACTACCTGGGACAGTAGATGCAATATGGGACAACCCAAAGAACGATCCATGCAATTTACTCAAAAATTAAATATGTCACGTAGACTTTTTTTCCGGTTTTATACAAGTTTACCCGGTTGCCTATAAAATGCGTGCAAAATGGAACAAAAGATGAAAGTACACTATATAAAGTGGAACGAAAAAAAGTACGCGTATCAAAACGGAACATTTTGCAAAGTACGTAGCTATTGTACGGCCAAAACCCATTTGTTAATGTGCATTGGGTTTAATAACAACTGAAGTGAAGAAGATCTATGTGTTTGTGATTTATATAGTGTTAATACAAATATCGTCTTAAAAACGTTATTTATATTTTACGATCTTTGCTATATTTTGTTTATGGCAATTATAAAGTTTATCTTTAGCAGAGCATAAATATAAGTTAAAGTCTTTTACACTTATAGTAATAAGCTTTTAAAACTCATCATATACATGCTACATGATCACTAGGATACATGTTACATACATATATACATTTACATTATTTACATTTTAAATCTTAAAATGAAAATATATACATGACATCATGGCATACATCATTTAGATATCTTGTAGATTTAGTAAAATATTTTGGAAAGATCTTCAAGCAAAGAATTGGATTGTGTAAGATCTTGGCAAGATTTGGTAAGATATGTTAAGATCTAGCTGTTATGTCCCGGAGGACCCAAACAACACAATGGGCGAAACCCTGGATTTGGTTCCGCCAAATCCGTGACTTGTTTGATCAGTTTGCCTATAAATAGCAAGCTGATCATTCAAGTTCACTCATCACTCATATAGCATAAATTACATATACATTCTTTCATACATTACTAACCCATTCATTCATTCATTTCATTTGTAGAGATTTTTCTTTTGTAGCAAAGAGATCAAGCATCAAGGTTCAACATATTGTTGCAAACTTGTTAGAATAGTCACTGTGTGATTTAGTTGTAGTTCACACATCATTGTTATACCAAACATTCAGTAGTGATCGGTTAGTGTTTTAGTCCTCAAAACACATAGAGTGTCGGGAGTGGTTGTACCCTTGTAAAGAACTCGATGTCTAGCTTAGTACCGGAAAAAGTGTAAGCGACGTTAGGTTGGTTCTACCTCGAACTAGAACTCGGTATTTAGCTTTGTACCGGATAAAGAGTAAGCGACGTGTAAAGGTTTTCTCCGTCTAGAAGGGAGCTTGTTTCTTAGTGAAGAAAAACTCTCGAGTTAGAGGCTCGAGGAGTGGAGTAGGGCAAGGAAGAGAGTCCTTGTAGGCCGAACCACTATAAACATCCGTGTTGTGGTTTGATTGTTTATTTCCTTACTTGCTTTACTTATATTGTTTGATTATTTGCTATAAGTTGAAATCACGTTAAGTATTCAAAGCGAATTAATTTTAAAACGGTAAAAACTATTCAACCCCCCTTCTAGTTTTCCACATATAGGGTTAAAGAGTATAAATCGGGTACAATAACACACGTGGAAGAATAGGAAATTCCACGTGTACTAAAAATATTATCCTCGTAGATAAATAAATGCCAACTGGTAAATAAGTTTGGAATGTTGGTGGTATTTACAGGTAATGTAAACTTTTGTTTGTGATAATAGTATTAAAAAAAGTATATTGGTGGTATTTAGAAATTTGAAAAAGTACGTTGGCAATATAAGTCATTAACTCTACTTAGGTGTCGTTTGTTTTTTCAGAGCTTTTACCTCTTCATCTGCAAACCATGTCTGCAGAAGAAGAGGTACATCTAAAGCTCTTCATCTGCAAGAAGAAGACCGTTTGTTTTTTGTGCTATTGAAGTACTTCTTTCCTTTTTCTTCTTCTTCTTTTTTTTCTTTTCCACTATTATTTTTTGTGCTATTGAAGTACTTATTTCTTTTCTTTCTTTCTTTTTTTTTTCACTGGTATTTTTTGTACTATTGAAGTACTTATTTATTTATTTATTTTATTATTATTTTTTTCACTAGTATTTTTTGTGCTATTGAAGTACTTTTTTTTCTTTTTTCATTTCCTTTTTCTTTTTCACTAGTTTTTTGTGCTATTGAGTGCAAAACAAACAATCGCTTAAAATACGAAGTATTAAAGACAATACATAATGGTTCAAAATATACCAATATCACTTAAAAGACGGAGTATTAAAGACAATACATATGGTTCAAAATATACCAATACATAATGGTTCAAAACATAAAAATTGCAAAGCACATAAATTATCAAAATACTACAAACATGTATCATGTAACACCCGGTAATTTTCCGTAACCTTTTCTAGCCAATTATTTTTAAACTTTACATTACCTGAGAACTTAAACTTTATTTACACTTGATTGGGCCTGAGAAACGAGAAATATTATGAGAAACGAGAATTATTGCGAGAAACGAGAATATTGTCCCTATTAGTGAACCAGCACAACCTAGAAAGCACGAAACGTATCGTATGTGCCAAAAATATTTATTTTTGAAAGTATTGCAAATTTATACTCGTTTTTATTGGAAAAATCATTTCGTGAACGATGGCGCAAGTTTCTTTAATTTTCGATTCCGTTTGGTATGTCAAATAGGTCCCGCAGTGATTTCATCAAAAGTATTGCTAGTTTGGCAAGAAAGGCCCCTCCGCCCCATGTTTCATTTTAAACCCTCACTTTTTAATTTACATTTCCACCCCTTCCCCATTTCATATATAAACCTTTTATATATTTATTTATTTCACTTTTCCACTAAAATACACACACCTCTCTCTCTCAATATCCTCTCTCTCTCTCTTGGCTCGCCGGCCTCCCACCTCCCACCGGAATCTTCATATTTTCCGGCGCACTAGCAGTTTCCGGTCACCGGAAATATTTTCCGGTCAACCTATTTTATTACTTCAACTTGTAGATCGGGCCACCCCGACCTCGTTTTCACCACCCACGCACTCCCACTCGCCACCAATCATCACCACGCGCCACCCCCGTGAGCGCCGCCACCACCGAAGACCACCACCCTCCTCCTCTTGTGTTTCTTTCGACGGTAAACAACCCCACGCGCCCCCGTTTTTATTTTTAACAAATTTATTTCAAAACCCTAATTTCATATTTTTATCTAATCCGATTGTTTACTTGTTTTTATTGATAAAATGGTTGTTAAAACTTGTTATAAAACCTCTCGTGTGGAAAACCCTCCCCTTCCCCTCTTCTCGGTGACTCGTTAACTCGGTCAAACTCACCGAGTCAACTCGGATGACTTGGTGAGGGTTTGATTTATCTTGATGTTTTAGTTATTTATTGCTCTATTTCTCTTGTTGTGATGATAATTTTTTGAGTTTGTTGGTTTGAGTCCGTTTGGTTGGTTTGCTGTCTCGGTAGTCGACATATAGTCGAGCCGTGTCTCACGGCGAGTCACGGCGGGTTGAGAACATATTAGGATGTGATGTTGAATGTTCGTGTTAAATTTGGATTTGAGTTGGAACATAATTATATTGGCAGTTTCAAGTTTGATTGTGTCGGTTGAATATTTGGTTTAAAAGTGTTAAGTATAAGATTAGAGTGGATTATATAAGAAGTGGATAATGGTTGTGTTTGTGTTCGGAAGTGGTAACCGAGAGTCTCAACGACTCGGTTGAGTTGAGCCGTGACTCAAGGGAGTCACAGCAAGGTTTCGTGTTACTTGTAGTGTCATTTAGTTATTTACATGTTGTGTTCGTTTGTTTAGTCGTGTCGGGATACGGTTTTCGGCTAACTTTACTAAAATGGATTAACAAATATGAAACGATAAAAATAATAAAATGTAAAGATAGTTAAGAGGCTTGCGGATATGGATTGAATATTGTGATGATATATGTTATGGACAAGCATTGGACGTATTGGATTTACGGTATTGGTTGGTTGGACTTATGGACCCTTTGGTACACGCGACGGAAGGGTACGTTAGACTCATAAGAGCTTAACCTACTTGGACCCGAACAATACAAAACGGTCGATAAAACTAAACAACTAATATTTACGCGAATGATATGTCCAATTATATATTAAACTTGTAAAACTTGTTAATAATTGGAATAATCAAATAAGTCGTATGACTTGGAAATGTTTTATAAACGGGCACTTCATGCCCAAATTTCATAAAATGTTTTATAAACTTAAACTAGTTATGATTTATTAAATGTTCCAAAACCTTTTCAAAACTTTTATGTTTTAACGATTATAGCTTCTATTTTGGGAAAAACGGGGAAAAGCCGAAACTATCTATCGATGTCGTTTGTTTGGTTATTTATTCTCTTCTAATTTATTTATTTCTTTCGTATTCCTTCTTTTCTCTTTCCCTCGTCTTCTTGAGCGTTCGTTCATTTTCGCCGACTTGTCATCTTTTATCTTATCTTGTCTTCCACACGAGACTTAAACGTATTTTCTTTCAAACGCCATTGAAACAAAAACCTTTTATACGAGTATTATTTATTAAATGATTTTGAGCATTATATCTGAGTTATGTCATTTAACTGGTTAGGTTGTGCTGAGTTTTATTTGCTGTGCCATCCCATCTGATTGTGTATCTCGTATTCTCTCTGTGACTAAGGTGTGATTCATAGCCCCACTTTTAATACTTTTAACTGTTTATAAATCCCGTGGGGGAGATTACATGCAACTTACTATTTTCTGAGCACAATTGTTTACTTGTATGCTATATCCTGACTGTCGCTATGAATGCTAAGTACCTTCCTTGCCAAAAGCAAGTCCCTCGATCATGAACCATTAATCACCTGCGGGTGAGCGCGATTATAGTTTATAGGCCTATAGGATTGACCATCCCACTCCTGTTGACCAGTTAGGCAACACGGGTGTACTGTATTTCGAGTACCTAGGTATTTGGCAAGATACCTACTGGAGGGCAAATATTGTGATTATGAAATTCCGCGGTTGTTATTGGTTACGCCAGGAATGCTGGTGCCGGTTAACGCATTGTGTGTCATGAGCTTAGCAAATCTAAACGAAAATATATACGAAGGTTATCCTGATTGATTATGTGGCGCCCGAAACTAAAATTCTTGTGCTCAACTATTATTTATTCAAACCTATGAATTACACTCAACCTTTGTGTTGACTTTTTAGCATGTTTAATCTCAGGTAATTGATTTCTGAAGTGTGCACGAGGAAGGGCTGGAGGTTCTGACTGGCTATCTTTGTGGGTTATGTTATGATATTTCTATCTTAATTTCTGTTGCAAACTACTTTATTTTTCCGCTGCAAAAACTATTTCATTTTCCGCTGCTAAATGTATTATGAGTCTTTTGAACTCTAAAGTTGAACTTTGTATTTGAATGTGGTGTTTATTTAAAAACGTCTCGTTATGAGATCGTTTATCTATGATTTTGACTCACTACCCCTCGAGTAATACCCCAAACTCAGTCCCGCTGCCATAATCCGAGTTGGGGGTGTTACAGAATGGTATCAAGAGCCAAGGTTTATAGAGAACGAGGTCATACTCGACTATAAACATTTTTCGTGTGAGTCAAAACGTTTTTCGAAATTGATAGCCATCAGCCTTCCGTGCCGCTTCACTCGTAAGTTCTTTATTACTATATATTTGGATTTTCATTACTATTTCATTTTTATATGAAATCATGTTGGCTAGAAATTTTTATACTTGTCCCGATACTCCATGTAAAGTGTTATGGCTTCGTCAGTTCCCCCGGTCAGTTACCAGTTACACCTTTTGATCACCCCCTTGCACCAACGAGTCCAGAGATGGACCCACACCCTAGTTATGTACCTCACCCGAATGATGAGGAGACGGATAGATGATGATAAGGAGATAGTAGACCGTCAGTAGAGATTATTGATCATTTTATTATGGTAGATTAGTATTGTAGTAGCAGTTTACCTTGTACGTACTGAACTGACTAGTTCCGGTTAGTAGATTTGATAAGAAACTTGTAGTCGTTTTGCATATCTTGCAAGACTAATGACGAGTATCAAATCTACGATGTATTTTGGTGATGTACTATTATGATGTTGAATCGATGCTATACTATGATTTATCATTGTATTATTTACCTTTGTGTTATGATTCTGTTACGACAATCAAAATACTTACAGTGTTGTACATTTGTAATGATTGATAGAATTATGCCACCTAAGGGAATGTCCGCGGCTGCAATCAGAAAGTTAATCGAAGATGGCATAGCTGCAGCTGTTGCAGGTTTAGTAGGAGCTGGAAATCAGAATGCTGGACAAGCGAATGTGGAGCAAGTGAACGTTGAGCAAATAGGAGTACAGCCTGTCCCAGAGAAACGTTCCTGTACCTACAAAGAATTCATGAGCTGCAAGCCCACTACTTTCAGGGGAGCAGAAGGAGCAGTCGGCTTAACACAATGGTTTGAAAAGATGGAATCCGTGTTTCTGTTGAGTAATTGCCCGGAAGACTGTAAGGTAAAGTATGCTGCAGGAAGCTTAGTGGAGCATGCTTTGTCCTGGTGGAATGCATATCGCAGTGATATTGGGTTGGAGAGAGCGTACAGTATGTCTTGGGAAGATTTCAAGAAGGAGATGGTGAAAAAGTACTGTTCCCGCAGTGATATGAGGAAATTGGATACGGAATTCTACTACTTGGCTGTGAAAGGTGTTGATCTTGCTACCTATATTCGCCGATTCCAGGAGTTGAAAGTCTTTTGTGCCCATATGGTGCCGGATAATGAGAAGCTGCTTGAGAAGTTTATTGGAGGTTTACCAACATGTATTGAAGGAAACGTGACGTCATACAATGCTCAAACTTTGGACGATGCAATCCGTATCGCTGAACGACTGATGGATCAAGCAATCAAGAATGGGACTGCTCAGAAAGGTAACAACTTTGATCATAAGAGGAAATGGGATGATTTCAGGAAGAACAACAACCACAATCACTCTCACCATAACCATCACCCAAATAACAACAATAACCAGTACCGTAACAACAATCACCACAACCAGCAGAACCGACGCCAAGAGGCTGTCAGAGCATATGTAGCTGCACCAGCTCAAGTGGGAGGATATGCTGGGAATCAACCATACTGTGCCAAGTGCAACAAACATCATTCTGGACCCTGCACTGAGAGGTGTCAGAAATGCTACAAGGTTGGTCATGCTGCTAAGAACTGTAAGGGAAAGGCTGTGGCTACAGGGAGTAATGCACAGCCGGTTGTAACTTGCTTTGGGTGTGGAGAACGTGGACATTACAAGAACGAGTGCCCAAAGAGTAATGGACGAAGAACTGAAGGTGCTCGTGGCAGAGCATATGTGATGGGTACTGGAGAACAGCAGAACGACCCGAACGTAGTCACCGGTACGTTTCTACTCAACAACCTTCATGTTAAAGTATTATTTGATTCTGGTGCCGATATGAGCTTTATATCCTCTAAGATTTCGCCATTACTGAACCTCACCCCTACCACTCTAGACACCAACTATAGTATTGAACTAGCTAATGGAAACCTAGTTAATACCTGCACCGTAATCCGAGATTGTACCTTAAGCCTCCTAGATCATCCGTTTAGCATCGATCTTATGCCCATAGAACTCGGAAGTTTTGACGTAGTTGTGGGAATGGATTGGTTATCCAAGCATCGAGCCAACATTATTTGTGGTGAACGAGTTATTCATATCCCTCTTGATAACGAGACTTTGGTTGTCCGCGGAGACCGTAGTGGAACCCGTTTGAACATCATTTCCTGTATTAAGACGCTGAAGTATATCGAGAAAGGTTGTCATGCGTTTTTAGCACAAGTGTCCAAGAAAGAGTCTGAGGAGAAGCGACTCGAGGACGTCCCGATTGTGCGTGATTTCCCTGAGGTATTCCCTGAAGATTTACCTGGACTTCCACCAACTCGCCAAGTAGAATTTCTAATCGACTTAGTTCCAGGAGCTGCACCCGTGGCTCGTGCACCATATCGACTTGCTCCTACCGAAATGCAAGAACTGTCTAAACAATTGCAAGAGTTGTTAGATAAAGGTTTCATTCGACCTAGTTCATCACCGTGGGGAGCACCGGTGTTGTTCGTAAAGAAGAAAGATGGGTCGTTTAGAATGTGTATTGACTATCGCGAATTGAACAAGCTGACAGTGAAGAATCGCTACCCGTTACCAAGAATTGATGATCTGTTTGACCAGCTGCAAGGGTCAGATTACTACTCAAAGATAGATCTGAGGTCAGGTTACCACCAACTTAGAGTCCGGGAAGAGGACATTCTCAAGACGGCGTTCAGGACTCGCTATGGTCACTATGAATTCAAGGTAATGCCATTTGGTTTGACAAACGCACCGACTGTATTCATGGACCTTATGAACCGAGTGTGTAAACCATACTTGGACAAGTTTGTCATAGTCTTTATCGACGATATCTTGATCTACTCCAAGACTGAAGAAGAGCACAAGCAACATCTGACGACAATTCTCAAATTACTCAAGGAAGAACAATTGTACGCCAAATTCTCTAAGTGTGACTTTTGGATTCGTAGAGTACAATTTCTTGGCCATGTGATTGACAACAAAGGGTTGCATGTGGATCCCGCGAAAATTGAAGCTATCGAGAATTGGCCAACGCCTTCTAATGCAACAGAGATCCGACAATTTTTGGGATTGGCCGGGTATTACCGGAGATTCATTGAGGGATTCTCCAAGATTGCTAAACCATTAACTGCATTGACTCAGAAGAATAAGAAGTATGAATGGGGAGACGATGAAGAAGAAGCATTCCAAATTCTGAAGCAAAAGCTGTGTAGTGCGCCGATTTTAGCGTTGCCAGACGGAGTGGAAGATTTTGTGGTATACTGTGATGCGTCATATCACGGGTTAGGAGCAGTTTTGATGCAGAGAGGGAAGGTCATGGCATATGCTTCCCGACAACTTAAGACCCACGAGGAGAAGTATACTACGCATGATTTAGAGTTGGGTGCAGTAGTTTTTGCACTCAAGATATGGAGGCACTATCTATACGGGACGAAGTGTGTCGTATACACCGATCACAAGAGTCTTCAGCATATCTTAGATCAGAAGGAGCTGAATATGAGACAACGACGATGGTTAGAAACTCTAAGTGATTACGACTGTGAAATCAGATATCACCCAGGGAAGGCAAACGTTGTTGCTGATGCCTTGAGCCGTAAGGAACGACTGAAACCTCTACGGGTTCGAGCTTTAGTTATGACCATCAATTCGAACCTTCCCGCTCAAATTCTCCGTGCTCAAGAAGAAGCAGTAGAACAAGAAGGTCTCCAGGATAAGAGCCTTCAAGGAATGATACAAAAGAAGTTTGAGAGACGTTCGGATGGAACGTTGTGTTATAAAGGAAGAAGTTGGGTGCCACGTCATGGAGGACTGCGAGACTTGATTATGCATGAGTCGCATAAGTCAAAATACTCTATTCACCCAGGATCCGACAAAATGTATCATGACCTCAAGGAACTGTACTGGTGGCCGAATATGAAAGCTGAAGTTGCTGACTATGTTCGAAGGTGTTTGACGTGCGCAAAAGTTAAGGCCGAACATCAGAAACCGTCTGGCCTTCTACAACAGCCCGAGATTCCCGAATGGAAGTGGGAACGGATCACAATGGATTTCGTCACTAAACTCCCAAGGACTGCAACTGGTTTTGATGCTATATGGGTCATAGTCGATCGATTGACGAAATCAGCACATTTTATACCGATCAAGGAAAAATACGGCATGGATAAGTTAACAAGGCTCTATGTGAAGGAGATAGTATCAAGACATGGAGCTCCCATATCTATCATCTCCGACAGAGACGGCAGGTTTACTTCAAACTTTTGGTGGTCGCTTCAAGATTCCTTTGGTACAAAACTCGACATGAGCACTGCATACCACCCGCAGACAGATGGCCAGAGTGAAAGAACGATTCAGACATTGGAGGATATGCTCCGAGCCTGCGTGATTGATTTTGGAAATGGGTGGGATACTCATTTACCTTTGGTTGAATTTTCATACAACAACAGCTATCATGCAAGTATTAAGGCTGCACCGTTTGAAGCATTGTATGGCCGGAAATGTCGATCACCCATTTGTTGGGCTGAGGTAGGAGAAGCTCAGCTCATTGGGCCGGATCTTGTTCGTGAGACCACAGAAAAGATTGTGCAGATTAAAGACCGATTGAAGATCGCGCGAGATAGACAGAAAAGTTACGCGGACGTAAGACGCAAACCATTAGAGTTCCAGGTTGGAGACAGAGTGATGCTAAAGGTCTCACCGTGGAAAGGTGTGATACGATTTGGTAAACGCGGAAAGCTTAACCCAAGGTACATTGGACCGTTCATGATTCTGAACAAGGTTGGTCCTGTAGCCTATCGACTGGAATTGCCTCCTGAACTCAGTAGAGTACATCCTGTATTTCACGTCTCCAATTTGAAGAAATGCTTGTCCGATGAGACAGCCGTGATCCCACTCGATGAGATTCAAGTTGATGAGCAACTGAACTTTATTGAAGAACCTGTAGAGATTATGGAGCGTGAGGTCAAACGATTAAAGAGGAGCAAAATTTCCCTTGTGAAAGTCCGCTGGAATTCCAAGAGAGGACCCGAAATCACCTGGGAACGCGAGGACCAGTTCAAACGCAAATATCCTCACCTCTTCGAAACCGGAACCGATAAGTTAAACTGAAATCCGGGACGGATTTCCTAATATGATGTATGTGCTGTAACACCCGGTAATTTTCCATAACCTTTTCTAGCCAATTATTTTTAAACTTTACATTACCTGAGAACTTAAACTTTATTTACACTTGATTGGGCCTGAGAAACGAGAAATATTATGAGAAACGAGAATTATTGCGAGAAACGAGAATATTGTCCCTATTAGTGAACCAGCACAACCTAGAAAGCACGAAACGTATCGTATGTGCCAAAAATATTTATTTTTGAAAGTATTGCAAATTTATAATCGTTTTTATTGGAAAAATCATTTCGTGAACGATGGCGCAAGTTTCGTTAATTTTCGAGTCCGTTTGGTATGTCAAATAGGTCCCGCAGTGATTTCATCAAAAGTATTGCTAGTTTGGCAAGAAAGGCCCCTCCGCCCCATGTTTCATTTTAAACCCTCACTTTTTAATTTACATTTCCACCCCTTCCCCATTTCATATATAAACCTTTTATATATTTATTTATTTCACTTTTCCACTAAAATACACACACCTCTCTCTCTCAATATCCTCTCTCTCTCTCTTGGCTCGCCGGCCTCCCACCTCCCACCGGAATCTTCATATTTTCCGGCGCACTAGCAGTTTTCGGTCACCGGAAATATTTTCCGGTCAACCTATTTTATTACTTCAACTTGTAGATCGGGCCACCCCGACCTCGTTTTCACCACCCACGCACTCCCACTCGCCACCAATCATCACCACGCGCCACCCCCGTGAGCGCCGCCACCACCGAAGACCACCACCCTCCCCCTCTTGTGTTTCTTTCGACGGTAAACAACCCCACGCGCCCCCGTTTTTATTTTTAACAAATTTATTTCAAAACCCTAATTTCATATTTTTATCTAATCCGATTGTTTACTTGTTTTTATTGATAAAATGGTTGTTAAAACTTGTTATAAAACCTCTCGTGTGGAAAACCCTCCCCTTCCCCTCTTCTCGGTGACTCGTTAACTCGGTCAAACTCACCGAGTCAACTCAGATGACTTGGTGAGGGTTTGATTTATCTTGATGTTTTAGTTATTTATTGCTCTATTTCTCTTGTTGTGATGATAATTGTTTGAGTTTGTTGGTTTGAGTCCATTTGGTTGGTTTGCTGTCTCGGTAGTCGACATATAGTCGAGCCGTGTCTCACGGCGAGTCACGGCGGGTTGAGAACATATTAGGATGTGATGTTGAATGTTCGTGTTAAATTTGGATTTGAGTTGGAACATAATTATATTGGCAGTTTCAAGTTTGATTGTGTCGGTTGAATATTTGGTTTAAAAGTGTTAAGTATAAGATTAGAGTGGATTATATAAGAAGTGGATAATGGTTGTGTTTGTGTTCGGAAGTGGTAACCGAGAGTCTCAACGACTCGGTTGAGTTGAGCCGTGACTCAAGGGAGTCACAGCAAGGTTTCGTGTTACTTGTAGTGTCATTTAGTTATTTACATGTTGTGTTCGTTTGTTTAGTCGTGTCGGGATACGGTTTTCGGCTAACTTTACTAAAATGGATTAACAAATATGAAACGATAAAAATAATAAAATGTAAAGATAGTTAAGAGGCTTGCGGATATGGATTGAATATTGTGATGATATATGTTATGGACAAGCATTGGACGTATTGGATTTACGGTATTGGTTGGTTGGACTTATGGACCCTTTGGTATACGCGACGGAAGGGTACGTTAGACTCATAAGAGCTTAACCTACTTGGACCCGAACAATACAAAACGGTCGATAAAACTAAACAACTAATATTTACGCGAATGATATGTCCAATTATATATTAAACTTGTAAAACTTGTTAATAATTGGAATAATCAAATAAGTCGTATGACTTGGAAATGTTTTATAAACGGGCACTTCATGCCCAAATTTCATAAAATGTTTTATAAACTTAAACTAGTTATGATTTATTAAATGTTCCAAAACCTTTTCAAAACTTTTATGTTTTAACGATTATAGCTTCTATTTTGGGAAAAACGGGGAAAAGCCGAAACTATCTATCGATGTCGTTTGTTTGGTTATTTATTCTCTTCTAATTTATTTCTTTCTTTCGTATTCCTTCTTTTCTCTTTCCCTCGTCTTCTTGAGCGTTCGTTCATTTTCGCCGACTTGTCATCTTTTATCTTATCTTGTCTTCCACACGAGACTTAAACGTATTTTCTTTCAAACGCCATTGAAACAAAAACCTTTTATACGAGTATTATTTATTAAATGATTTCGAGTATTATATCTGAGTTATGTCATTTAACTGGTTAGGTTGTGCTGAGGTTTATTTGCTGTGCCATCCCATCTGATTGTGTATCTCGTATTCTCTCTGTAACTAAGGTGTGATTCATAGCCCCACTTTTAATACTTTTAACTGTTTATAAATCCCGTGGGGGAGATTACATGCAACTTACTATTTTCTGAGCACAATTGTTTACTTGTATGCTATATCCTGACTGTCGCTATGAATGCTAAGTACCTTCCTTGCCAAAAGCAAGTCCCTCGATCATGAACCATTAATCACCTGCGGGTGAGCGCGATTATAGTTTATAGGTCTATAGGATTGACCATCCCACTCCTGTTGACCAGTTAGGCAACACGGGTGTACTGTATTTCGAGTACCTAGGTATTTGGCAAGATACCTACTGGAGGGCAAATATTGTGATTATGAAATTCCACGGTTGTTATTGGTTACGCCAGGAATGCTGGTGCCGGTTAACGCATTGTGTGTCATGAGCTTAGCAAATCTAAACGAAAATATATACGAAGGTTATCCTGATTGATTATGTGGCGCCCGAAACTAAAATTCTTGTGCTCAACTATTATTTATTCAAACCTATGAATTACACTCAACCTTTGTGTTGACTTTTTAGCATGTTTAATCTCAGGTAATTGATTTCTGAAGTGGGCACGAGGAAGGGCTGGAGGTTCTGACTGGCTATCTTTGTGGGTTATGTTATGATATTTCTATCTTAATTTCTGTTGCAAACTACTCTATTTTTCCGCTGCAAAAACTATTTCATTCTCCGCTGCTAAATGTATTATGAGTCTTTTGAACTATAAAGTTGAACTTTGTATTTGAATGTGGTGTTTATTTAAAAATGTCTCGTTATGAGATCGTTTATCTATGATTTTGACTCACTACCCCTCGAGTAATACCCCAAACTCAGTCCCGCTGCCATAATCCGAGTTGGGGGTGTTACATATCAAATTAG
>CP139504.1:378540401-378690586 GCA_021014915.2 Artemisia tridentata subsp. tridentata | reverse complement strand
TTTACACTTAAATCTGTTGGTTTCGTGGATATAAAATTAATAGAGCATGACCGGATTCGAATACGAGACTTCGGTATTGCACACTTTACGTATAAGTTTCAATGCTTTAATAATTAATATAATAAGTTATGTTTAATTATTAAATTCACAAATAAACACTTAACGGATGTTAGTACTTAACGGGAATTGACTAATGGTCGTTAAATGTTAAAAGGAGACGAATATACGGAAACAAGCCAAGAAAGATCTAGAATCCCTTGGGGTTCCTTATGTTCGGCCGATCAAAGGAAGTAGGGGTATCCTACCCTAACTTGGACTCCAAGATTGCTCTAGTATAAATACAAACCCCTTGTATTCATTCTAATCCAATCTTGGTTCCTTGCAAACCTAACTTCTCTTCTCCTCTCCTCCCTTTGTGCTCAAACCGATCGAATACCACCCTAAACCCTTAGGGTCGATTTCTTTGAGCTCAATGTAACACCCCCAAAATATCGCAGCGGAACAATAGTGTCAACGGGGTGCTACCTCACGGCACAAAGTACAAGGTATAGAAAACGACCTCTAAATGAGACGTTTTAAAAAGTTACCATTCGAATAAATAGAAATCAGAGTTTACAAAACAAGAGGTCCCAAAGTGTAATAATAATACATAAGTTTTTAAAGCATATCGAATGGTAAACGATAATAGCACAAGTCTCCAAAACATGCCCTAAGACTCTATGCTCCATGCCTCCGCTATCGCCTTACTAACCTGAGATAAACATGCTAAAAATGGTCAACACAAAGGTTGGTGAGTTCATAGAGTTTGTTATAAATAAGTTGAAAAGCCTTTAGAGAAAGTTTCCACAGCAAAGGCATTGTAAATCCACTCAGTTGCAAATCCCGCCCATACAAAACTTGCAACCTGTGTGTTTACAACCCACTGCTAAAATATAGCTTGAGTAAGACATGTGTGTATACGATATGCATGCACTTAATGTAAAGTATAACAACCAACTGAACCTCATGACAAGCGTAAACAAGAATATAACATAGCTGGATTATATTCGCCCAAGGCCAAAGAGTTGCGCGGCCAAGGGTGGGGGCGTCAACCCGATAGTACTATCAATACCTCTCCGTCGGCTCCATCCAGGAGTTAAACAGTGGTTAAAGAATATAGTGTAAAGAATAGCGTTCACAAAATGAGTTCTGTACAGCTACCCCAAGTATTTGATACTTAGGTCCGCGATAAATTCTGTACGGCTACCCCAAGTATTTGATACTTAGGTCCGCGAATTGCTTTTAAGAATAACGCAAATAAGTTTAACACAATCATGTATGTAAGCAAGCAGTTAAGCATGTATTTCCCCCAAAGATTTAAAACAAGTATTAAAAGAGTAGGAGTGGGGCTATGACTCACGGTAAACAGTGAAATTTTCTAAATTATTTGCAAAAGTAGTTTGAGCATGTATCTCCCCCAAAGTAGTTCAAAACGTATAAAACAGGGGCTATGAAACTCACCTGATATGATAGCACGATGATCACAAAGGATATGATGAAAATGAGGCTCGGTCTCTAACCGCGACCTATTATGAATGATATGATCTAATATAAGTAAATGAAATGCTTTAACTCATGCAATTACGTATGTTATCGATACCACTCGATGATTTCGGAAAATAACGTTTTTCGATGAAAAATATATTTTTGACGTCTCGTCAAGTTATAAACTACTTTTCGTGTAAATATGTTGAAACGGTACTCCACGATCCTTGTTTGGTGTTTTATCGGTTAATATAATGTTTTTGTCGCAATTTAGTATTTTTCTCAAAGTTATAAAAATGACTAAGTAGCCTCGCAAATCTAGTCCCAAAACAGTGTACGTTAAGAGTTAGGAATCAAACTCAGTGTTTTTGGAAAGCTTGTAACAATATCTACAATTCGTAGAACTGACTTTTTGTCCAGAAAGGTCTCGATCATAAGGATAAGTAGTCGTTAAGTTAGCTAGTCGGGCCAAAACTGCCATTTCTGGGCAGTTTTCGGGTAACTTAGAAGGGTCATATCTTACTCGCTACATGTCCGTTTGACAAACGGCTGGTAAATTTGGAAACTAGGCTGGGTGTACTTGATTTTTGTTATTGATGAAAATTTCTCAAAACTGATTCGATCAGTGAGTAATATGGCTCTCAACATGGTCACTCAAAATGACAGTTTTAACACTTAGAAAATATTCTATTTTTAGTGCTGGTAAAGTATATTTGTTTCGTCGGGTTTAAAACGCGTGTATCGTGCTCGTTATAAGCTCGTTTTCTACGTTCTTCATATCCACGGATTCGTCATAACATGAACTAACATGTTTTCAGTAGCTCGGCTCGTCTAGATCACGTCTAACACCTCGTTTGGTCCTTTGTAATTCGGCGGACAGCAAGCTTATTTTCAGAAAATTAGTTTTCGTCGTCTAACTTGTAAAAATCATATCTCCTTCGTTATAAGTCGGTTTTTACTCATTCAAGCGCCCACGTTTTCGTTTTTGAAAGTACTTTCTAAATATGAAGGCCAAAATAGCCCAAAAGTTACTGAAATTTCCAGTTTACACGTTTTAGGACAGTAGGGTATTTATACTTGTTAAAAACTCATTTTCTTGGTTCTAAACTTGATCATACCACCTCAAACCAACTCCACAAGTACACAAATCCTACCATACACCTTCTTAGGGTGTCATGGGGTCCTAAACATCACTAGCTATAGTGGGTTTCATGAGGATGTTAGTAAAAACAATAGATCTAGTGTTAGAGATAGTTTAAAAGTAAAGTGGTATCAAAAACATATGTAACTTGCATTTTAAACTATAATAACTTGAAAATACATAAACACATGGATCAAATGAAAGTATAACATGATCAAAATGGGTTCTTGAAGTTACTTACAATCTTGGATGAGTTTTGATGAGAAAATGATGAAAACCTTGGGGTTTTTATTTCAAAACCCTAACAAGGAAGTTAAATGGGACTTGTAGAACACTTGAACTAGAAAAATTAGTGGATGATCTTGGTGTTCTTCCTTGTGGCCGAGCAAATGAAGGAGGAGAAGAGAGAGTTTGATCTATTTTTAGCTAGTGAAATGAATGTGTAATGTGTTATGTAAATTAATTCCAAGGACAAGAAAACATGGATAATAAATGAAGTAAAGTTTAGGAAGGAAAAGAAGTGAAATGGGATGGGGGTGGCGTCCAAAATGGATGAAAAGAAAGAAAGTATGGCAAGTGAAATATCTTGCCTAGATATTAAATGTATTAGTGTAGTTTGTGTATACATTAGGTGTTATCGGGTACCGAGTTAACTAAAAATAAAACGAGATGAGTTAAAATAAAATACGACGAAGTTGTAAAAATTAAAAAATCATGTTACTGATAAGAATCGGGTGTTAAAACAATTGTCGGGTTCAATTATCGTAAACCGACGGAGTTATAAGCGTATACCGGAAAATGTAGCATTAGGTCTCAAAACACCGGGTAAAATAATAATATAATTTTTAAATCATTATAATTAGTATGAAAATATATTAGGATCATTGTCGGGAGTATTGGGTATAATGTTAGTAGTAATAACTGAGTAGTAACGTTTATTAAATAAATAACCATACGTAAATTGAAATAATGCATATCCGTGCATGAACTAATATACTGATGATGTTACTGATGATATGAAGACTCCTCTAGTCTACATGAAGTGTCCTTACTGACAATGCATGAATTCGTAGCTAAACCCTACTGGTTACGCGAATTTTGAATACCCGTAAACTAGGTTTACGAAATAATGAATGATGATCATGAGCGGAAATTTTCCCCGGGAATGAATAGTGTCACGTGAATAGTAAAATTTATGAAAGTTTCTCAAAATCACAAATTGACATCGAAAATGATGAATAGTGAAAAGTGAATAGTGACCGGTGAATAGTAACCCATGAATAGTAAAAACCCGAAAAATGCGAATTGTGACACTCAAATCAAAGTGTTTGGTTTGTTTGTGATTCAAGAATCTAGCTTTTCTCATTGAAACGCTTGTAATACGTGTGTACAAGAACGAAGGACAAACATACTTTTGTTTGTGATCTTTTCCCTATTCGACTAAGGAGTAGTCGATTTTACTAAACCCTAATTTAGGGTTTAATTAGTTCTTGTTTGATTGATTTCTTGTTTCGCTAGAAATCATTAAGGTACGCATATTCTTTTAATTCGGTTAATTATATTACAAGTATTTGATCTTTACTTCCGCTGCATGCTTTGATGATGTTTACATGTTTATGTATAATTGTTATGATATAAAAATTCCAACAGTGGCATCATGAGCCGTTAATACTGTGTAATTAATTACCGAAACACATAAAATTGGATCTTTAGTGATTATTACATGTTTATGGTTTTCTAGGGTTTTAAAAATTTGTAAACCCTAATTTTTATAATATGGGTCGATTACCTATATTTTTTTATAATTAGGTTTTAGTTTTGTAAAACTTGTAGAAACCCTAGGATGCATGTAATTTTTTATGTGATTATTAATGAATATTTGTTATATGTCATTAATTGATATGCGATCCTTATGACTTGATTATTGTTAATAATAAGTGCTATGTGGGAATCCATGATGAAAACATGCATGTTTTGTCATGGATTATATTGAAGTTGATGTAATTGTTACGTGTTTTGGATTACATGCTATTATTATGCGATTGGAATTAATTAATTAGGGTTTTAGTAATAAAATTGTTTGACATGTTTAATTACTAAAAATTAATTAATTATGTAATTAGGGAAGACCTAAAATTGGGGAAGACCCCATATGAATCGTTATATTAAATCAATTATGTGTGTTATTGTATATATTTATCGTAGGACTTACGCTACCAATTATTGGTGTATGTGGTCCATTGGTACCTAGCTCAAAAACCAATGGGAGTCTTAGATCAATATATACATGTTAATTGATTTATTTAGCATGTACATTATTTAAGTCGTTTATTTTTATTAATTGCGTATTTGTTTATATATGTTTGTGACATGATTGTAAGCAAAAGGGTAATTTTTGGAATAGAAAATAAACTGGACTTAATAATGGTGAAATATGATTTTAAGCTTTAAAATCTTAAACTTTTAATTGATTGATGCAACTGTACCAAATGGTTAGAACGGCTCACCCATTATGACAAACTGTGTGAGGGGTTCTAGGAGAAACGGGTTTTTAATAAGTATAACCATCATATGTACGAAGCATCTTAAGGCAAAGTTGTAAGTTTCTCAACGCCTCAATTAAAACTTTGTTGATTTAAGCTTAGTAAAGAAACTAATGAGTAAAAGTTTTTTAATTTGAAACATATGATACAAGATGAATGCATGACATCTTTGTACATATTTTTGATAACACACATAAAAAATACTACCCTTTAATTTAAGTTATATGTCATCCAATGAAACGGAAACACCTGAGATTACTATTTACGTTATTGTGAGACTTAGCTAGATGGTAATCAAAGGGTAAATCTCCATTTGTCGTGAGATCGAGCATGGATGAATTTGCAGTTTCTTAAGTTGGTTAACTTAATTGAGTTGATAGTGAGATCTGATCACTCAAGGCATGAGATGGGGATAAAACATGCTTACATTGCAACTGAAGTTGGCAAAATATGTAAATCCCATAATTTCTAGGAATTGCAATTTGTATATTGGCAATTGAGTTTCGACTCGTACCTTATTGAATACTTTCATTACTAGCAGATCAACTGATGTAGTGAAATTATGGAAATTTGGATCCTAGTTTTCAAGAAAATTAAATGGTTATATGTATATTATCTGGGTAATTTTCTTTTCTTGAAAAATAGTTTTATCAAAAATACTAATATTGAATTTTGTAAATTCTTTTAATGTATTAATGCAACGTTAAAACCGTAAACGTGGGGCATTCTTTTAGTGAAAAATTGATCTACACCCGTAGGGGTTTAGGCTAGAGTCAACTTTACTAAAAGAATAAACCAAGTCTACTTTCTTTGAGAAGAGTGAGACTTAATCCTATTCCTTTTCATGAATGAGAAAGGTATAATAGGAAAATTAGAATTGTCTAAATTCTAAGGAATAACTCATAGCAAAATTTAATAGTTAAGAAAATTGCACATTTTATGAGTTATGTGGAAAACTAGAAGGGGGGTTGAATAGTTTTTACCGATTTAAAGTTTTATATGCTTTGTTACTATATGTTAGTTTCAAAGGAAACAACCACAAATAAATAATCACACAATATAAGTAAAAGATAAAGAGAGGAAAGATCAAACCACACGACACTGTTGTTTATAGTGGTTCGGCTACAAGGACTCTCTTCCTTGCCCTACTCCACTCCCCGAGTTTCCTACTCGAGAGTTTATCTTTCACTAAGAAACAAACTCCTTTCCTAGGTGGAGAAAACCTTTACACGTCGCTTACTTCCTTTTCCGGTACTAAGCTAAACACCGGGTTCTTTCACAAGGTAGAACCAACCTGACGTCGCCTATTTACTTTACCGACACTAAGCTAGATGTCGAGTTCTTTACACGGGTACAACTACTCCCTACACTCCTTGTGCTTTAAGGACTAAAGCACTAACCACACTCACTGATTACAAATGATAGATATGATGTGTGAAACAAACTACAATATCACACAGTAATGCAACTAAAGGATTACGGTTCTGTAGATCCTTGAATGCTTGATCTCCTTTCTACAAAATGAAAGATCAAAGTGAAATGCAACTATGAATGATGTTAGTAAGATATGTACTGAATGAATATATGTGTTAAAGCTATATGAGTGATGAGAGAGCCAAATGATCAGCTTCCTATTTATAGGCAAGCTGATCTTCAGCTCACGGATCCGGCGGATCCCTCAAAAGGGATCCGTCCTTTACAAGACTTGGATCCGTGGGATGTGACAGCTATGTAATAGTTGTCTCTTACCATATCTTAGTTGTATCTTACCATATCATTCAAGATCTTCAAATGTCAACTATGTTGCTTGTAAATCTAACCAAGATATATCAAAGATATTGTATGTGATGCATACAATGATGTCATGGAATGGTTTATGAATTAAAGTTTCCTTTTAAGGAAACAAGTTACTAAACTTGTAATTCTTAGTTAATATGTGAAGTGTAAAGTGTGTACTTAAGAGACTAAGCTAGTATTTATTATTTGCTAAAAGATATTCCTTATATTTGTCATTAACAAAACTAATGAAAGATTAAAGAATATAAATAACGTTTTTGAGACGCTATTTGTATTAACAATCTCCCCCTTTTTGTTGATGACAAAACATAAGGTATATTTTTGAGCAAGAAATAAATATAGCATGAGTTCTTAAAAATATATATTAAGTTTGTTTATTAAAGAAAAGTTTTGTAAAAAATGTATGTACTGTGATGAATCACAGTTGATGCAAACTTAGTTCCTTTCTCCCCCTTTTTGTCGAAACAAAAAGAGTAGCGTAGCGGAATGCGATTTTGAGAACTTTAAAGCTCCCCCTTGTTTTATACTCCCCCTAGATGGAGTAATCAAGGAAATAATGCATGAATCTACAAAACAAATGGTTAGTATATGAAATGCTTATGAGATGCTCCCCCTTGATGTATACTCCTCACTACTCGAGTACCAACGTATACTTTTTGAAGGGTATAATATGCTGCAAATGAAGTGTTAGTTATGAATGACTTCAATGAAGAAGTAGAATGCTTGTGAATTGTACTTCCAAACAAGCCTTTCAATATGTTTGACTTTTAAAAGTCAAAGTAAGTGTCTGATCATTATTTGTACCTAAAGCAATCATATTCAAGATATAATATATGCAATGTAGGAATGTTAGTTCACAATGATAATGAGAATATGCAATATGTTGATCACTCATAAGCATAAAAACATCACATTCATTAATTGAAAATTATGTGACAAAAGTCACAAATATGATATGATGGTACATTACAAAATAAATCCTAAACAACTACAACATCATCCTAGAAGGTTCCTAACAACACTTTTATTGAGGCGGATGAGAAATTGCGTTTAAACGTTCAAGAACATGGTTCAAGATGAACCTCATCTCATTTTGAAGCTCATGGACCAAGATGTTGGTCCTTTGGGCCAAGTGAGCCGTTCTCTCACAATGTGCGCAATCATGACTTGAGAACCCGGGAGGAAGATTAGGCTCCAAGTTTTGCGGTGGTGATGGTGGTGGTGGTGGTGGTTGGTTGTTGTTGTTGTTTGATGGTTGTTGTGGTGTTTGGAGGGAGTTCATCAGGATGTTTTGAATGTCCATTGCTTCATGAAGGCGATGGTCAACCATACCCGAGAGAGTGTAGAGACGGTTGAGCTCTTCACTAATCTCTTCTTGGGTTTGAGGCACATTCGTCCACATTGCCTCGTCAATGGCAACTAGAGTGGATGTGGGTGATAGAGGTTGTTGTTGAGGTTGGGATGATTGTGCATTATGGTATAAAGGGCCATGGATATCCGGGTAAACCGGGTGAAAAAGCATGGGTTGTTGACCTTCAAAGGTCATGGGTGGAAGATTGGGTAATTTTGGTGAAAGTTCTTCTAAGTCATCAAGATGTGGTGATGTAGGAGGAGTCCTAAATAATTCCAATGGTTGGAGTTTGGGTGAGTTTGGTGGTGATGGTGATCTAACAGGCTGTGATGGAGCCGGTGGTGGAGTAGAGGCTATTGGAGTAATGGTTGGTGGTGGTGTTTGTATAACAACATTTGATGGTGTTGGGGTGGAGAGTGTAAGGAAATTTTCACTAGCAATGGGTGATGATATATTGAGAGGAGAATTTTCCTCAGATGAGGAGTTTGCTAAGTTGATAAAACAACAGGGTTTAACACTAATGCGGGCTGTTCTTCTTAAAGCTCTAGATGTGGAAGAGTTGTGTGACTTGGTCATGGTGAAGTATGATATCTAAAGTGTACAGGAGAGGAAGTGGTTGTTGTGTGAAGGGATGATCCTAAAGTGCTAATTTATAGACAGAAGGTTTGTGAGTCTGTGTGTTTGGATTTGATGTGAATCCAATAGAGAATGTTGGTTACTAATGATTTGGAACAAAAATTTGTGCAGGTCATATCAAGGAAGTCAAGCCATTGAGCTATGGTTGAGTAATATGTTTTGGATATGCAGTTAATACAAGAGGATAGTGGAAAATCTGATGATTTGATATTTCCACGGATTTGACGGATCCCTAAAAAGGGTTCCTTCTTTGTATATGATTGGTAACTCACACCTAAAATTCAAAAATTTAAATTTTGGTGGGAAATTTTGTTCCTAAGTTTCTAAGAGTTCCTAAATGATTCTAAGATGAATTATGATCAGTGAATAAATCCTAAATGATACTAAACACTAAGATTTAAGAATCGGGATAAGTCGAAAAAGTTTTATAATTTTACTGGGAAACTTGCGGATCCAAATGGTTGCAAATGCGGAACCATTTTTAGCGATCCGCCAAATCCGCAGGTTGGCGGATGGCGGATCCAACGATAAGCCTAGGCGGAACCCTGTTTTGGGATCCGCCGGATCCGTATGCCTAATACTTAAAAACTAAACAGAACATATGTCATATTTTTCGTTTTTCGACGAAAACCCGAAAATTCACCTAGGCCTTACTTAACATCTAATATGTATAGCAAAACAACTAAATATGATAACATTAACACATGATTGCACATAGTTTAATTCATACATAGAAACTTACCGTTTTAGGTGTTATGCCAAACACTGGCTATAACTTGGAAAATTGATAACCATGATGGTTATCCACCTGCAAGTGTTAGTTATTACACATACACAACAAGTATTATCAGATAAATTCTAGACACATAGAAGTTTAACAACACAATATCCAACATTGTTTAAAACCAAACACTCCATCAACTCAGCTTCTTCTTCAACTTCTTCATCCCCTTGTGTAATTTCATCATCCAACGCCCCAGATTCTTCACCATTCCTTTGATGTTTCTATACTCAGCGGATTCATGTTTGATTGGAGGAAGATGGCTCAAGTACTCGGGTGGAGGAATCCTAGAATTTGGCATACCATCATCTTCACTCATTGAAGATGATGAGGATGATGTTGGAACACGAGGACGTTTGCCCTTATCAACACTAACCCTAAAATCACTCAAAGGAACGAAGGTGTGTTCAATTTCATTGTAATCCGGAACAAAGCCGAGATGGTTTGGACGAGCGGGTGCAAAGGCTCTATAAAGTCGGGTTAAGAGCATACCATAAGGCATTGCAATCTTGCTTTGAACCGGAATGTCACACATTCTTTTGGCAACATAATAAGCAAGATTGAAGGGTTGACGAGTAGAGATATTGTACATCATGTGGCATAAACAAGCATTGGTATGATCACGGTTTCCTATGGTGCACATCACATTTGCCCTTAATACATCCTCCATCTTCTTGAATTCGGGTCTTAGTTCATTAAGTTCCATTGCAAATGGATCTCTAGCAACTTCACGACCACGATACATTCTTGTGGGGTTGTTCTTAGGAATGAAGAGATGTTCCCTAATCACTTCTTTTGATTGGAGAGGAGTGGCATATGGTGCCGTCCTATCGAGATTGGAGTCTAAGATTGTTAAGGACCATTTGTCCGAGTAAATACATGTACCTTGACTTGGAATTCCTAAAAATACACTAATAAAGTCATAATGAGGATTAAACATGTTAATGTTAAATCTCAAGATGATGGAATTCTCATTCATAGATATGCAAGGATATCTCAAATATTTGTATAATATGTTGAGGATTATGAGTTACAGGATTATGGTAAACCTGTTGATCATTAAGACAAATTGCAAATACTGAATTTGGCAAGTTACTCATACTATGAATGTTTAGATGCAATCCAGAAAGATAACTAGTTTTGGAAACTTAGTTAATCTTGAACTCTATAGTTACACTATAGAATGAAGATGAGTTTCTTCAAAGGAATTAAAATCCTAGTGATTTAAATCTTTGTGTAGAAATCATATGGACAAATTTTGTATACATATGTATAAAAGGATTATTAAACACACTTAAGCAATTAACTGTGATTGAAATTCTTTCTAAGCACATTAAATGTATAAAGATTATAATTGTCATTCTTAGTTTCATAAATATGAAATTAACAATGAAATATCAAAACTCTTTCTTGAGTAATTACTTGTGCAAGGACGATAAGTAATTGAAATGAGTATTTGAATTCAAATAATATTTGGAAGTATACAAAGTGCAATCATTTATGAATGGATTAATGCATGCATCTAGGAGATATACTTATATTTAGTTATTAAATCCAAGTTTTGATTTATAATTAAAATAAGATATTTCTTAGTATTCCTGAAAGCTAGTGGGAGTATTATATTTATTTTCTTATTTCATATATGTTGTATAACATATAGGAAGTAACATTCCATATACGTTAAATGTTAAGTCTTAGTTTGGAATGAAACTTCACGTAAAGATTTAGAAAAGAGTAAACTGCAAAAATCATCCCTGTGGTTTGTGTAATTTCGCAAGAATCATCCCTATCTCAAACGTTTAGCATTAAACATCCCCAAGTCCACAAACGTTTGGCATTAATCATCCCTGAGCACTAACGTCGTTAGTTTTACCCGTTAAGTGTTAAAATAATATTTTCCCGTTAGTCCCTCCGTTAATATTTTTTGCACCGTTAGTCCTCATTTTTTAAAATGAATTAAAAAGGGCAGCAAAAATAATATTCGTCCGTTTTTTTACGTTTTCGTCTGTTTTTATACGTTTTCGTCCGTTTTTTTTACGTTTAGTCCTTTTTTTACGTTTTCGTCCTTTTTTTACGTTTTGTCTGTTTTTTTTACGTTTTTGTCTGTTTTTTTACGTTTTCGTCCGTTTTTATAGGTTTTCGCCGTTTTATAATTTTCGTCCATTTTTTACGTTTCTCGTCCGTTTTTTTCGTTTTCGTCCGTTGTTTACGATTTTGTCCGTTTTTACGTTCTCGTCGTTTTTTTACGTTTTCGTCGTTTTTTTACGTTTTTGTTCATTTTTTTACGTTTTTATCCGTTTGTATAAGCCTTTGTCCGTTTTTTACGTTTTCGTCCGTTTTTATAGTTTTTCGCCCGTTTTTATCTTTTCGTCAGTTTTTTTACATTTTATCCGTTATTATACGCTTTTTAAATTTTTTTTACGTTTTCGTCTGTTTTTATAGGTTTTTTTGCCCGTTTTTTATACATTTTCGTCTGTTTTTTTAAGTTTTTGTCCCTTTTTTACGTTCTGGTCCGTTTTTTTTTTTTGTTTTCGTATGGTTTTTTTACGTTTTTGTCCAATTTCGTCTGTTTTTATACGTTTCGTCCGTTTTTTTATGTTTTCGTCTGTTTTTTTAACTTTTTTGTCCCTTTTTTTTGTCCCTTTTTTTTATGTTAAAAAATGGACGAAAACGTTAAAAAACACCCATTTTTCACCATTTTTTTTACATTAAAAAACGGACAAAAACGTAAAAAAAATGGACAATAATGTATAAAAATGGGCATTTTTTTAACGTTTTCGTCCGTTTTTTAACGTAAAAAAATGGAAAAAAAAGGGACAAAAAAGTTAAAAAAACAGACGAAAACATAAAAAAACGGACGAAACGTATAAAAACAGACGAAATTGGACAAAAACGTAAAAAAACCATACGAAAAAAAAAAAGGGACCAGAACGTAAAAAAGGGACAAAAACTTAAAAAAAACTGACGAAAATGTATAAAAACGGGCAAAAACCTATAAAAACGGACGAAAACGTAAAAAAAATTAAAAAGCATATAATAACGGATAAAATGTAAAAAAAACTGACGAAAATGTATAAAAACGGGCGAAAAACTATAAAAACGGACGAAAACGTAAAAAACGGACAAAGGCTTATACAAACGGATAAAAACGTAAAAAAATGAACAAAAACGTAAAAAAACAGACGAAAACGTAAAAAAACCAGACGAGAACGTAAAAAACGGACAAAATCGTAAAAAACGGACGAAAACGAAAAAAAACGGACGAGAACGTAAAAAACGGACGAAAATGTATAAAAACGGGCGAAAACGTATAAAAACGGACGAAAACGTAAAAAAAGGACGAAAACGTAAAAAAATGGACGAAAACGTATAAAAACAGACGAAAACATAAAAAAACGGACGAATATTATTTTTGCTGCCCTTTTTAATTCATTTTAAAAAATGAGGACTAACGGTGCAAAAAATATTAACGGAGGGACTAACGGGAAAATATTATTTTAACACTTAACGGGTAAAACTAACGACGTTAGTGCTCAGGGATGATTAATGCCAAACGTTTGTGGACTTGGGGATGTTTAATGCTAAACGTTTGAGATAGGGATGATTCTTGCGAAATTACACAAACCACAGGGATGATTTTTGCAGTTTACTCTTTAGAAAATAAACATACAACCTTAAAATATATGTTTATTGTTATAAAAATAAACAGTAAAAATAATTGATTATAATAGAACATGATATACTATTAGAAAGTCTAAATAGAAACATATATTTGAAAAGATATAACATGAATAAAATCTAAGTTTGACACAATGATTTTTCATGTACATCATGTTATTTGTTGTATCATGCTTGGATGAAAGATGATTTGACAACATTAATATCTAATTGAAAGTTATTAGATAACTAAGTGTAATTGATATGGTTGGATATAGAATTAATATTCTCATCCTGGAATTGCTCCTAAATTCTAAATATGAACCATATGGCAAATTGTTGCGTAATCGTGATAGCCGACAAATCTTGAAAGATTTGAAGGTATCAAACATTACACAATGGATATTAAAGTTTACGAGATTTTAAAGAGCATATTGTTGTTTGCATACAATGATGCTAGTAAAATTGAGATGACACTCAATACTAGTCATGGTGGGAGTTCATCTTTGTTAATGGCCATGTGTACTAGTTATGCTTAACTATAAGCATAGTTACATTATACATTAAAGAATTAGAATACTTTAACTATAAAAGGTTTGATAGTTTAATTGTCATAAATTGGTGGTTGAGGATGTCACACATTTTATGAAATATTATGTGGCAATATCAAGATAGTTGAATGCACACATACAAGAATTTCACTAATTGAATTCTTGAGATAAGTATTCTCAAAATTTCGATAGATCAAGATTAGTTGATTTAGGCCTTGTCAACAAGTATGTTTGACATGACTTGAGGCATAATTCATTAATAAGAATTATCATGCATTGATCTATTTTAGTATTTGGATAAGGGATGTTAAGCAATTATTATTTACAATGAATTAAAGTACTTGGTACGTTTGTTTTCATTAATAATAAATTGTACCCTATATTTGCATGTTTAAATCCATGAATAACTTATGTTATTATAAATTGTCCGTTGTCAATCAATGATATGAGAATATTATTGAATTAAGACAAATCTGAGTTTTGATAGAATATACTTAAGTATATTGATGCGTTGGACATGCCAAATTTACATGATATTCAATAAATGAATAAACTGAATATAGGACAGATCCCAACCACATGATTATACTTTATGGATCTTTGTCATTAAAGTAAATCATGAATATTTATCTTCAGACTTGAGATACCAGATAATAGTCGCGGATGTAGCTCATTTTCTGTAAGATAGTCTAACGCTATCCGTAACTGGTAGTTATAAGAGCTATTTTCAGAAGTGATGCAAAGTTCAAGGGTTATGCTTGTAGTCAAGAAAGAATTTGTTCCTTCAAATTTGTTTTGAAGTATAATACTGCTGGGCCCCTCGTAGGGTTGACAAGATGTTTGCATGACCATGCCCAAGATCTATCTGGAATACGTTCGGATGATTTGATAATCTTGATCAATTATAAATAACGAGAAACAGAATAGTTAATTATGGAATGACTTAGATCCATGTCCATATTAACGTGGTATTAGAAACAAAATGATAAGTATGATGATGATTCATCAAAAGATTTTTTTTCTTCAAAAAACCACACTCAGGGTTGTTCTGGGGGCATTGGGGTGTTATGCTAGACTAACCAATGTCATTACTATATTAATGTATATCCAAGTGGGAGCTATTGGTTTTGTGGATATAAAATTAATAGAGTATGACCGGATTCGAACACAAGACTTTGGGATTGCACACTTTACGTATAAGTTTCAATGTTTTAATAACTAATATAATAAGTTATGTTTAATTATTAAATTCACAAATAAACACTTAACAGACGTTAGTACTTAACGGGAATTGACTAACGGTCGTTAAATGTTAAAGGGAGACGAATATATGGAAACAAGCCAAGAAAGATCTAGAATCCCTTGGGGATCCTTATGTTCGGCCGATCAAAGGAAGTAGGGGTATCCTACCCTAACTTGGACTCCAAGATTGCTCTAGTATAAATAAAACCCCTTGTATTCATTCTAATCCAATCTTGGTTCCTTGCAAACCTAACTTCTCTTCTCCTCTCCTCCCTTTGTGCTCAAACCGATCGAATGCCACCCTAAACCCTTAGGGTCGATTTCTTTGAGCTCAAATCAAAGTGTTTGGTTTGTTTGTGATTCAAGAACCTAGCTTTTCTCATTGAAACGCTTGTAATACGTGTGTACAAGAACGAAGGAAAAACATACTTTTGTTTGTGATCTTTTCCCTATTCGACTAAGGAGTAGTCAATTTTACTAAACCCTAATTTATGGTTTAATTAGTTCTTGTTTGATTGATTTCTTGTTTCGCTAGAAATCATTAAGGTACGCATATTCTTTTAATTCGGTTAATTATATTACAAGTATTTGATCTTTACTTCCGCTGCCTGCTTTGATGATGTTTACATGTTTATGTATAATTGTTATGATATAAAATTCTAACATAATCTAAATCTAATAAGTGAGATTTCATGTAACAACCCGCTAATTTACAGGACAATACTATTCAACAAACTCGAATTCATTTTCTTGACATTTATTTGAGAACCATTTCACATATACTTTTTATCTGAACCAACGTGAAACCTAGAATAAATTTAAGTACATTAGAACTTAGGCTATATTTAGTCCACAATGCTCCAGTACCTTGCTCCTACTCCGGTTCACAATTTTAAACCATAAAACAATTTCCTATTCTTTAAATACTTACGGTTGTCAATTCAACAAACGCTATTCGTAATTTAAATTTAACACCCGATATACCCAATACTCACAACAATTATTTCTAACGCATTTTATACTTCCTAGATTATTACCAAAGTTCCAAAAATATTTCCTTACGCCCAATGTAATTTCTTTAATTTTAACGTTTAATTACGTATAACTTTCGTTAATCACCAAACCAACAACCAATACCTATTTTTAACACCCAATACATACAACATATACACTTTTGTATCAAAACAACACATCTAACCCTATTTATTTCCCATTGCCGCCCCCCTCCTTGACTTAAAGATAATTGTGGGACAAAAATTTCAAATGGCATTAATTATACACCATACCTCCACAAAACATGGAAGCCAAATATTTCAAAGTGATGTAAGACCAAGATTTTGGGTGATTTTGTCCCCCCCCCCCAATACCCATTCGGCCATGCCTATTTATGGGTAGTCCATGATGATTTTGACTTCATTATTAAACCTTTGAAAGCCTTCCATTATAAATAGATCATAAGTCCTCATTTCTTTTACACCTAGCTAGTGCAAGTAAAGGAAAAATACATAATCACTTCCCATATATTCATAAAAGTCGACACCTAGGAGGAGCAAGAAGGAGAACTCTTGGTTTTGGTTAAGAACAAGTATACTTAGGGCTCTCTAGTAAGGATTTGGAGCATTGATCTTGAGGTGAAACAAGTGTCTTACACTCATATCTTACTAATCTCTTTTGTAAGTAATCTTACACTACAAAAACTTCATGATTTTCTTTATGACATAATGCTAATCAAGTATATACTTAGTTATCACTTGGTACATGTTGAAAAAGCTTTACATCCACCATGATCCTTTAAAAAGATTGTGTTTTGAACAAGTTGATTTCAAGAAAACTAGTTAATAAAAATCTTCACAAGAAAATGATAAAAACACTATAAATACATGAATGTTAGTAAACTTGTATATTTAAATATTTTTGAGGAATATTTTCATGGACCTTAGAATATTGTTGAGTTTATAGTTAGATCACTATTATTATGTTGAGAAGTTGATGGATGAACTAGGACTAGATTTGAAGTGGTTGTCAAGAGGTTATAATAGATGGAAAGTTGGAAAAATAGTTTAGCATTATTAAATGTAATTCTGTCCCATTTTAGTAAATACAGAAAAATCAGTAGTGTGGTGATAATTTTAGGCTAGAAATACAGAAAATAGACTTTATAACGAAAACGTAGCCGCTTGAATGAGTTAAAACGGGCTTGTAACGAAAAAGATAAGCTAATTTCAATTTTTACGACGAAAACATTATTTTCATAAAATAGTTGAATCTGTCCAGAATTTTGAGAGATGAAAACTGAGGTTAAATGGTAACTAGACTAGCCGAGACCTTGAAAAGCCGATAGTATACTTAAATACCTTCGCGGGGATAGCACAAACTTAAGAAGCGGAGCTATGACGCAAAAGTTATGGCCAAAAGAAAGTTTACGTCAACATATACGTTGACAGCCTATTATTTGGCTATTAGAAAGTTGTTAGGATTTTTACATTGAATTTTTGGACCTTTTGGCGTATATTTTGACTAAAATGGCGTAAACGGAAATAGTAGAACATTATATATATATATATAAACACCAGGAACTGGTATGCTGCAAAGGGGTGTTCGGAACAGTTGGAATAACAGTAACCGATCTACTAAGAGTTGTACATGTCATTTGTATGCTGCAAATTGTTGTTTGGTACAGTTGGAATAACAGTAACCGCGCTACTAAGAGTTGTACATGTCATTTGGAGTTACAATTTGGCTTAATAATAAACTAATGGTGACTAATTACAAGTGTCTGGCTAATATGTATGCAACACACTATTGCAGTTACTATTAATGCATGAATCTTGAGACATGGCCACTGCAGTAGTACGTATTCAGCCTTGCATAGCAGCTAAAATCAGCATACACCAACCTGCACATCATAAAAACACCAAATAAAATCAACACAAAACCCAAAAACTTCCATTACAAACTTTGTGTATTCTCATCTTACATATCATCCATCAAGAAGAAACAAAAAAATAGAATCTTTGTTTTGCATAGGTATGTTAACAGTAACCACCTTTGGGTTGTTTTTTACACTGTTTTTTTTTTAATCTAAAGTTTGCTTCTTTTATACAGCTACTAAAGAAAATCAAAAACTGCAACCTTGCACTTTGTAGTTACAGGTATGTCTGCATATAATCTGTTCACTACTTTAACTTAACCATATGTCTTTATTTATTTATTTATTTATTTATTTATTTATTTATTTATTTATTTTTTATTTATTTATTTTTTTTACTAACCATTGTAGTTATGTATGAATTTTTCCCAAAAATTGTTGCCCAGCACTGTAAATATAAATTGCATACATATATATTATAGTCTATATTTGCTTTAAATATCTATATTGCAATCTAAAAGATGCCAAGAAATACAAGATCTTCGCAAATAGATCTGTCGCATCAATTCCAAAATTATATGTATAACTTAAATGGCAAAAGTGTATTAGAAGAACAAAAATGGATGAAAAAACAACCTCACTATAGTAAACCAACAAGCAATGCGATCCAACAAGATCATGGCACCACCTGTTGGCCCGCAGATGAAGGAACATCTGCAGTAAACATCCTAGAAACAGATTCCGAAAGCTTACAAGGAGCTGTAAACTTACCAAAACAGTTGCCGTTGAATCTGAGTGAAGATACTGACAGTGTCATACGAGGTATTCGGAAACGTAAAGCACCTCCAACAAACGTATATGCATTCCAAAACACCAAAAAAAAAAGGTCAGTTTCATGTATTTACCATACTTTGATGCAACTAAAATTTATATAAACTAATTTTCTTGCTTATTTATGCAGAGTCAACGCACAATCATGGTAATTGTAATTCAGAGGATGTCATGGAACACAAAAGTGTAACAAATGCAGAACATGATTCCATAAAGCACAAAATCAGTCTAACAAACATGGTTGCGCTTGACACCGACACAAAAGGAAAAAGTAAGTCATAGAATGTATGAGATACTATGTAGTTACACTTAATGACACTTACATTTTGGTTATGTTCCATGTAGGATTAATGCATAATGATTATTGTTGTGATACACATAATGATTATGATAAGTTCAAACACACCTCCATTAATGAAGAGAGTTCCCAATATACAAGAATACAGACACGTTTCAGAAGACTCCAGCAAATGTGGCATTTCTTTTATACCACCAGTGTGGGATCAAAAAAAAAGGTAACCATTTTTATTAGCCATTTAGCAATTAACAATTTGTTACAAAAATTAACGTAGATAGTCTAACCGAACATAAAATGCACTTATAGATTCAACTAATACCTACAACATTGAACAATATTGTGATTCTCTACATTAATTACCATTCTCCTTTTTTAAAGCAGCATATATTAACTATAAAGTGAAAAGCAATTATTTATCAAAAGGATTTAAACAATTTATACTAAAATGCAGATGCTGCAGAAGATTATGCCAGCATACAAAATGATAGACCGTATATCACAAATACCATAGCAAAACAGAAAGGCGATCAAAACAAGACCCCTACCGTGACATATGCAGGACATAAAAGGAATATGGAATATGAAAATCCATCTACCCATACAAGAGTTGGTCGATCAAAAAGACAACATAGAACTGAAAATTTGTCCATGCCTTCAACACAGTCCTGCAATGAGGGTATAACAATTAATTATTATAATAAGAATATCAAATTTAATTTTACCTAATAATTCATGTTAACAAAAAAGTATTTCTAAAGTCGTTTTGGCTTTAAACGTGCAGGTATGTCACATTTGTACATTGATCTTTGCGATTATGATTATGCATGTCAGTATTGCAATGCAAAGTTTTGGTATGGCGAAAGGTTGAAAGGAAATTCCCATCGATCTTACCCAAAGTATACAAAATGTTGTGGAGGAGGGCAAGTGTATGTTAAAAAGGAAGTAGACCCACCAGACTATTTCAAACAACTTTTCAAAAATAAACATTTCTTAGATAACATACGGGCATATAACCAGATGTTTAGTATGACATCTTTTGGGGCAGAAATTGATGAATCAATAAACAATGGAAAATGACCATTAGTATTCAAAATTTCGGGTCAGATACACCATTGGATAGGTACATTGTGCCCAACCAATGGGAAAGACCCTAGGTTTTTGCAAATTTATATATATGATACGGTAAATGAAGTTAGTAACAGGATGGAGCCTTTTGGTGGAAGAGAACGGAGTGGGTTGAAGCCTGATGATGCGTGGTTTTGCGACCTTACAACAGGTTTTACCTCTCGAGGGATCTCAAGAGGCTTACAACCCCACCAGGCAGTGTACCTGACCGATGTAGTATAGTGTAGTGGTAAGTACGGGGATTGATCGTTCTCCACAGGGAATAGTGTCGTTAGGATTGAAAAACTACTCTAATAGGTCTAAGGGTGAGGGAAGATTCTTTTTGTATTTTTATATTTTTATGAAAGCAAGTAAAATCTCGGGTTTGAAGGAGTGGGCGGAATTAGTTGCTAGTCAACTAACCCAAATAACTACAATTGCAAATAAAATAAAATAACTAAAAATGAAAAGGGTTGTGAAACTTATGTGGAGAGAAATGTGTTTACTTAGATTTCCTTACTCCCTAACTATCTTTTACCGGTTGATTAGTGCGTATTAATTGCGTGGATGACGGGTGTATTCCTTAATACCAATCGTGGGGTGGCGTACGTACTTCCCCAACTCTACAAGCTCCTACTTCACTCCTATGTCGAGCCGGCTAGGAAGCTCCTAACATGGGATCACTAGAATTCGCTCATGCATTAAATACAACCATAAAAACCTAGTACGCATTGGTTCATGTTTCTTAAGACGTTCAAGCAAGTTACCGAATAGGAAGTTAGCCAGTTTTCTTAAGCCTAACATCGATAAACATTCATCCAATACAATTAATAACACACTAATAACCAATAATCAATAGTTAGGTTTCATTAGATCTAAGCAAACACAAGATAAATCTAGCCTAGCATGTTAATCAAAAGACAAGAACAAGATATAATCAAACAACACATAGACATATTGATTGATTAAATGATAACTTATCTTTAATTAAACATGGGAGATCCAAGGGTATGAAAACCCTTAAAAATGGCAGAAATTCGTCTTAGGGTTTCTCCTCACAAAGTTGCACACCCATGACAAAATATTGCAAAACTATATATAGAGTTTAAGGGCTGACGGCGTCACGTTGTAGATCCTGACGCCGTCACCTCGCCGTGTCTAGGGTTCCCGGATGGCCTTCTTGACGCCGTCCCTCTTTAGTGCTCCAAAATCCGCTCTGGCCTATCAAGGCTTGACGCCGTCAGAAATGGGCTTGACGCCGTCTCTTGTTAAGTTAAACCGTGATGGCCTTGATCACCTTAAAGGGTGACGCCGTCAGAAATCCATTGTAAAATTCTCTGGCTTATCATGTGTATTTTTCATATCCACCTTTTTTTGCCAAGCCATGACGCCGTCAGGAACAATACCTGACGCCGTCAAAGGTACTTTTCCAGCCGATTTTGAGACTTTGTCGTTTTCTTCACTTTTATGCTCCAAAAACGTCCAAAATGCTTCCTTTTCCAGATTTCTTCTCCAAAGTACCTAAAATGACAAAAGGAACGATTTAGGGCAATATTTGATCAAATAAATACGATTTAGGGCTTAAATGACCCCCTAAAAGCGGTACACTTTTCGCTTCATCACCTGAAATAGTAGAAAGCCTAATACAAATTTTGGATGAGCACAATGAATTGGTTAAGCTATTCAGAACAGCAAGAGATAAACTTAGTGAAGAAAATGTGCCTGAATTCAAGATCCAGCTTTATAATGTTGTTGCAGCTCAAGAATATCAACTTCCTTCTTCCGGGACTCTTGGAGCAATCGTCTTTCAACTTGATGCAAGTAGCAAAACAGATTATGACATCATCATAGAGTATAAAGATCGACACCCAAAAAGAATCAATAAACTTCATAGTTCATACATGTCTCTCCAATTCCCTCTCCTGTTCGTCTATGGGCAGCCATGTTACAACACAAAAATGACTTTTAAAGGTAACAATGCAGCTAGAAAAAAGAAAAAGTTAACTATGAATATGTTTTATAAATACCAACTACATGAAAGATTTGATGAGTTCGGTCTTCTCTTTAGAGGTGGCAGGTTATTCCAACAATATGTCGTCGTCGCTTATTGTACAGTTGAACAAGAAATACTTGATTTCATACGGTTGAAGCAGAACAACCTCAGAAGTGAATGCCTCTCAGGCTTTTGTGATGCGATGTCAAAAGGAGACCATTTTGGAGCCGATATAGGCCAAAAAATAATACTCCCCTCAAGTTTCACGGGTGGTCCAAGGTACATGTATAGCCATTATCTCGATGCACTCGCGATATGCAGAGTTCTTGGTAACCCACAATTTTTCATAACTTTTACATGCAATGTTAATTGGCCAGAAATCAAACGACGAATGAGAAGCTATCCAGAACTGACGACATCAGACAGGCCTGATATAGTGGACCGGGTTTTCGAGCAAAAGGTAGAAGATTTTATAACAGTTCTAAAGGAACAAAAGATCTTTGGTCGTTGTACTGGAGGTAAGTAGTAGTTTTGTATGATTATATTAACCCAAAAACTAAATTGTCCAATATAAATTTCATTATGTAAACCTTAATATTGTTTTTCATTACATTTTTTTACTGCAGTTCTTTACACAATCGAGTTTCAAAAACGCGGCCTTCCACACTGTCACACACTCTTATGGGTAGCTGCAGAAGACAGAATAAAAAATCCGGAAGAAATAGATAATTTCATTTCCGCTGAACTACCAGACAAAACATCTGATCCAGAAGAATATAAAGTTGTTGCCAATATGATGATGCACGGTCCGTGTGGAAATGCTAAACCAAATGCTCCGTGTATGCAAGAAGGTGTTTGCAGCAAGCATTTCCCAAAACAATTCAATGAAGCTACTTAATTTGACGAGAACGAACACGTACACTATCGGAGAAGAAGATCAGCAACTTATGTGCCAAATGGTGAACTCAGATTAGACAATACATATGTTGTACCATATAATCGTCTGCTTTGTCTCATGTTCCATGCTCACATTAATGTAGAATATTGTGACTGGAGCATTTTGATAAAGTACCTATTTAAGTATATTTCCAAAGGCACGGATCGAATTGCTGCGCGTATTATAAGACCAATTGGTGATCCAGGACCATCGTCGTCTACTCCAAAGATAAAGATAGATGAAATAAAAACTTTATTGATGGTCGCTTTATCTGTCCACCTGAAGCCTATTGGAGGATAGTTGATTTCCCAATACACTATAGAGAACCAGCTGTGCAGATACTTGCAGCTCACCTTAAAGATATGCAAAAAGTCACTTTTCGTGACAAAGAACATCTTGGGCACGTTGTAGCAGATGACGGAAGAAAATTAACAACTCTCACAGAATGGTTTGCGTATAATGAAATGTTTGAAGACGGGAGGCATTTAGCATATTTGGACTTCCCTTCAGAGTATGTTTGGCATGAAGACACAAAAAGATGGACGCGCAAAAAAATTAAAAGCAAATACTCCATTGGCAGATTGGTATATGTATATCCAGCTGTAGGTGAGCTCTTCTGTTTTCGCATGCTACTTGGCCACCAGAAAGGCTGCAAATCGTTTGTTGATGTCCGTACTGTTAACAATAAAGTGTTTAACACGTATCGTAAAGCATGTCAAGCTATGGGTCTGCTTGATGATGACAAAGAGTGGGACACAGCGCTACAGGAAGCAGCAATATCAGCAACAGCTACGGAATTACGTGTACTTTTTGCTCACATTTTGCTTTACTGTGAAGTTGTAGAACCTATGCAACTTTGGGAAAAGCACTGGCATCGTATGGCAGATGACATCCTAGAAAAAGCTTCGCAAACAAGTGGTGTTAAAAACCTACATGTAAACGCTCCAGAGATAAAAGAATACATAATTTATGAAATAGAGATGATCCTCAACAGCCGTTCTAAATCAGTCAAAGAATTTGGTTTCTCATTGCCTCCACAACATCTTCTTGACGATTTGCAGAATAGGTTGTTAATGGAAGAAAGAAACTACAATCGTGAACAATTGAAAGAAGATGTCGCTGACTCAGTTGTTAAACTAAAATCTGAACAGCTGCAGATTTACAACCTTATAATCAATGCATGTAAGGAAAAAAAAAACAGGAATTGGTATTCGTCTATGGCCACGGTGGAACAGGGAAAACTTTCCTTTGGAAAACAATTATTAACACCTTACGTTTAGAAGGGAAGATTGTGTTGGCCGTTGCATCATCAGGTATCGCTTCTTTGCTCTTGCCATCTGGCCAAACGGCACATTCAAGATTTAAGATACCCTTAGAATTGACTGACGAATCAATGTGTAGCATTATAAAGAATACGATGATGGCGAAATTGCTTATTGAAACTGATTTGATTGTATGGGATGAAGCGCCGATGAATGACCGAAGGTGTTTTGAAACACTCGATAGAACTCTAAGAGATATTTTAAGCAGTTCAGAAAAACCCTTTGGTAGAAAAACAGTTATGTTAGGAGGAGACTTCAGGAAAACATTGCTAGTTAAAAAAAAAGGAACAAAGGCACAGATAATTGACTCTTCAATTGCTAGATCACATTTGTGGTCCCATTTTAAGGTGTACAGTCTTAAACATAACTTGAGAGTACTAAAAACAAACTTGACTGAAGAAGAAAGAAAGACAGTGAGTGACTTCTCCACGTGGCTACTCGATGTTGGCGATGGAAAACTTGGCGAACCTGACGAACAAAATCCACAAGAGGTGAGCTGGATTACTATTCCTGCACAATATGAAATACCAAATGGTGACAGCAGCATACAAGAACTTATTGACTTCATCTATGATGACGAAACATTAAGAAAACCAACAGCGCAAGTCTTACAGGAGAAAGCAATCGTATGCCCCAAGAACGAGACCGCTGATGCCATAAACGAAAAAATATTGTCCCAGCTACAAGGAGAAGCTACAGTATACATCAGTTCAGATGAAGCAATCCCTGTTGGAAGAGATGGAGCTGCAACTGAAATGTTGTATCCACCTGAATACCTAAATACCTTCACATTTCTAGGTTTACCAGCACACAAGCTTCAGCTAAAAATTGGAGTTCCAATCATGTTATTCAAAAATGTCAACTTCGCAGGTGGCCTCTGTAATGGCACAAGAATGATAGTCAAAAACCTTACATCAAAACTTATTGAAGCAGAGATTATTACAGGAACAAGAGTTGGGGAGAAAATATATATTCCAAGAATGCCGCTGACACACAAAGACCCAAACTACCCTTTCATCTTCAAACGAAAACAGTTTCCAATAAAAGTGTGCTACGCTATGACAATCAATAAAAGTCAAGGCCAATCTCTCAACAAAATCGGCGTCTATCTTCCACAGCCAGTTTTCAGCCATGGGCAACTATATGTTGCACTATCCCGTGCAACATCACCTTACGGTTTAAAAATTCTTTTGACACCTGACCCTGAACACCCACCAAATACAACTAAAAATATAGTGTACAAACAATTTTTACACAAAATTTACCCATCACAGGTTCACATTACTTAAATACACCATTTACCAAGAATTAGTTTACTGTTACATGAATTCCAGTTATGCTATTACTAATATTTTTACAATTTTGCAACACTAATACACTGCATGAAACATATTACACAATAGGAAGTTGATATTCTATTTTGCCTAAATTAAACATGTTCCAATACAAAAAAAACTAACACTAATGTTTTTTTACCATATATGCAGGATGATGGAAACTAACATTAAGGACCTACGGCCAACGAGCAGGAACAAAATTATAGAAGCAAAAGTGTATCGATCATGGATTGCCAGAGATCCACCAGACATTACAGAAAAAGGTTACCGGGCAATTTTGATAGAAAAACAGGTCATGTTTTAAAACAAAAAAAAAAATTATTTCTAAAACACTATTATGTATCACAATAATTATAAAACAATACTTTGATATGAACAGGGTGATGCAGTATAAATGAACCTAGAAGTCAGTGACAAAAACCAGTTCATCACCTACCTTATACCAGGAAGAGCATATAGAATTTCAGGCTTCACGTGTATTCCTACAAATAACTGGCAGCAGACGTTGGAAAACAAAACATCACTTTTGTTTACTCGATTTACGAAATTTGATCCTATACCACCAGTAGGATTCCCACAATTATTTCGATTTTGTTTCTTACAATCGGTTGCCATACAAAGTCGTCGACCCAGAAGAGAAAACCCGGAAACAATATCCAGTTCTAACAGGTACCACGAGACACTTTCTACTTTCCATTTTCCTATATGAGTATTTGTAAATGAATATACTTTTTTTGTATAATTGCAGATTACATAGGTTGTTACATAAAATCAGGAGAAAAAGAAAAATGGGGCAACCCAAACAAAGACCAAATGATGGTCTGCAGAATAGAAATTCAAAATCTCAAGTGAGTATAATAAAAAAAAATTTATAACAAATTATGCAATAGACAATTGTCCACAAGAATGTACTCAAATTTAATACTTATTTGAAACAACCGCAACTCTATGGAACTAACGCTATGGCATGACCTCGCTGAAACTTTTCCAAAACAAGAAATTGACGCACTCGAAAAACCAGTCATAATAGCTGTTAGTTCCTGTCGAGTCTCAAGATTCCAAAACACTTTGCAACTATCATCGACACCTGCTACTTACTACTATATAAATCCAGCGATCCCAGAGCTAGACCAATACAAAGAAGAATAAGTCTTGCATCGTTAACTTTATTGCCCATAATTTTTTTTACTAACATACTTATTAAGTACATGACAAATGTAAAACCGATACAGAGCACTGTTCGACCTAAATCCACCATTGCAGTTTGTTAGGAGCCCATTCCAAGACAACGAACAAGAGAAAACAAGAAACAGGATACCCTTGGCTACACTTTTGAATCAGACTCCAACAACTTATGTAGTAAGTTACAATCAACCTTTAAATATACTTTTCCATTGCTTAAAAAACTGCTTAAAAAAATATTAACTCTGGATTACATTTTGTTTAAAACAACAATGGGTGTTCGTTTTACTTGCGAAGGAACTATTACAGGCATTAATACATCACGTGAATGGTACTACCCGTCATGTACATCCTGCACAAATAAAGTCCATACTAATGAAGGCGTATTCGAATGCAGGATACATGGCCCATTGGTGTGTCCAACTTACAGGTAACAAAATATCAGATAGTATTCTTACACAATGCATACTCATCTTACATCATTACCACATATATGCAGATACAATTTTAAAGCATATGTCACAGATACAACGGAAACAGTCATGATTACATTTTTCTCACCGAAAGCAGATGATATTGTCGGTATTAACTGCGATGCATTGGTCAAGTCACTTGAAAATCCTGACCCTCGACAATTCCCAGAACAAATATCATCACTTATAGGGAAAAGACACATCTTTCAATTTCACTATAACACTTCTTCAAAACAAGGACCAGTTGACTTCATTTTCAATCAAATCCTAGACAAAGCAGCCATACCAAAACAGATCGAGGATATAGCATCAGGTAAAAAAAATTACAACCGTACCTATAAGCTAACTATGCCTAATCAACTGCACCTAATTCCAAAAACATTGTCAATGTTTTTTTTTTTGCAGGATCAGCAATAACAAAAGAAGCATATCAAAGTATTGAGATGGCCATACCTCAAAAGCAACAAACGCCTGCTGCAGTAGATTATATTCCAGCGGCTACACCAACCACCAACATAGAAACAACACCAACAGCTTCCACACAAGAAGAAACCAGCCCAGGTAAACAAATGGTGAATTTAACAACCTTATAGAAAAATATTACTTTCAATCTAAAATATTCACTTCAATTTTTTAACATTAACAGAAGTAGTAACAGTGCTACAAGCATATATATATATGAAAACAAGATCAAGGCAAGGAAAACAACCAATTGCACAAATTTCAGGTTACAATGTTTATCTAACATCCACACATATTTAAATATGAAACAGAAACACGTGTTCGCTAAACTTTTAATTGTTTCTTTGCAACAGGTAATACACCACCATCAACAGAGAATCCTTTGGCTCTAACATCTTCCAAAATACCACTCCCAGATAGCGATAAACCTACAACCGCCAAACGACAACTCTTCCAAGAAAAACCGCAAGATGCCAAAAAGAATAAAAAAGAATAAAAATCTCCATGGAAATGAAGGGAACACATCCAGTACCCACACTTTTGTTACTATTGTAAGTATGTTTGTGAATCAAACAAGTAGCAATATCAAACTGTACTAAATAACTATTAATGACGTTAACAATCTTTTTGTAACATGTTTGCGCTACAGGCAAACATGAATAGCATGTATAAAAACATCCTCTATTATCGCATAGTTAAAATGTGATAGCACTCTTGCATCCACTTACTTTGTGCAGTTTTCAACATATACTTTTATAACATGTATTGTACATTTATACTTTTTTTCCCACAAAAAAAAAAACCCAAAAGAATAAAAAAAAAAAGAAAATCCAGAAAAAAATGGAAAACAACAAAAGATACAAAAAGTGATGGAATTTTATTCAAGTCAATATCTTACAACAATCGCCACACAACCTACATTAACTTCTATTGACAAAAACAACAGCAACAACAACCACACCAAACTAAACTAATCATGGACCTCCATCACCATCACATGACGACGCTTCTCAGCCCTGGCTTCACGCACAACATCCATAACAGCATCCAATGCTTGCAAAATCTCCCTATTCTTAGCTTGCGCTTCCACCAAGCACTCCATCCCATCCCAAGCAGCTACATCAAAATGACTAAAACTCTGCCCTTCTTGAATCAGCTCACCAAACTTACCAATTTTCTCACGCAAACCAGCACACCATTCACCAAGCTTCTTTATAAAACCCTCAGTTTCACTCTCTTCTTGCACAAAAAGAAATTTGAAGCAGTCTTTTGCCTCACTAGACCCGCAAATATCTTTTAGCAAATCAAAGTTTGGAGTAGAGACCATTTTTTTCATACACTTTTTAAAGAAAACCGTCGAATATAGCTGAACATTACAGACCCATTTCTCTTACTTATATAGGCAAAAAAATATAACTATAAACAGTGGCACTAACTAGCTTGAAACACTACTCATTTGGGTTCTTGACACACCCCAACCACAAATTTTAGAATCTATGACTGCAAATATCACATGGAACCACTGTATAATCAAAATGACTAGACACAAAACATTCCCCTATTAAAACATGCCCCTATTCTATTTTTAACTTTTGCAAACAAAATTGTCACCAAGCAAACAAAAAACACATACAACAATGACCACAATTGCACACATCAAATAAACCATAATAAGTTATAATTTTATTTATATAAATATAATCATCTACCAAGTTCCAGCTACACCAGAACTTTCATACATTGAAAATATATACCATATGGCAACTACATAATTGTAGCATAGGTGACTGCAACACTACCATTTTTACATCCCTTGATCACACAAAAAGCCACTACATTTAAACGTATTTAACCATACAAAATTTGCAAACACAAACAACATTATTTAAATTTACTTAATTTCTTTATGATTTTAGATTTCTCACCAACATGCAGGCCAGCAACGTAGCTCCTCTGAATCAGCCAACCAATTTCCTCAAAATCCTGTTGCTCGGCAGCTTTTAAATCTTCCAAACACTCATCCAGACACGCAATCAGTCCCAAACTTCTTTAGCTCAAGGATAATTTCATGCCTATGCTGAATACGACTCTTCACTTCTTGAATCCTTTCATTGTAATCCTTCTTATCACATCTGTAAGCGTTCTTCTCACGCACGAACACAGCCTCCAAAACACTCTCAATTCGCCTATCACCGATTTGCTCTCCAATCTTTAGCAATTTCTCAAACCTTGGAGCCATCGCGTATGAATAAAAAGACCTTTTCACCCAAACAAAATTTGTACACCTAGCGTCTCCAAAACCCTAATTTTTCGATGCAATTTACCCCCAAATAAATCTGATTGGAAATGTGCACCACATAAATAAGCCCAACAAAAAAATACCAAAAGCCCAATAAAAAAAAAATACCATAAGCCCAACAACAAAAATAGCAATGTATAAACACTTTCTTCAAAAAAAAAATAATAATAAATAAAAAATGGTTGTAAAAAGTAAATTCCCTTGAAAAAAAAAAATAGTTGTAAAAAGTAAATTCCATAATATTCATGTAAAAAATTAAATATAATGCATGAACAGTAATAATAATAGTGCAATACAAATCTTAGAAACAAGTTTACTGTTATTACAACTGTTGCACACAACACTTTAAAGCAACCAAAATTCCATGTTTATATCTATATAGCCATATATATTCATGCAAAACACTCACATAGCAATGCGCGGGCTACCCCGCTCGTTATATATATATATATATATATATATATATATATATATATATATATATATATATATATATATATATATATATATATATATATAATATATATAAACACCGGGAACTGGTATGCTGCAAAGGGGTGTTCGGAACAGTTGGAATAACAGTAACCGTGCTACTAAGAGTTGTACATGTCATTTGTATGCTGCAAATTATTGTTCGGTACAGTTGGAATAACAGTAACCGCGCTACTAAGAGTTGTACATGTCATTTGGAGTTACAATTTGGCTTAATAATAAACTAATGGTGACTAATTACAAGTGTCTGGCTAATATGTATGCAGTACACTATTGCAGTTACTGTTGATGCATGAATCTCGAGACATGGCCACTGTAGTAGTACGTATTCAGCCTTGGATAGTAGCTAAAATCAGCATACACCAACCTGCACATCATAAAAATACCAAATAAAATCAACACAAAACCCAGAAACTTCCATTACAAACTTTGTGTATTCTCATCTTACATATCATCCATCAAGAAGAAACAAAAAAATAGAATCTTTGTTTTGCATAGGTATGTTAACAGTAACCACCTTTGGGTTGTTTTTTACACTGTTTTTTTTTTAATCTAAAGTTTGCTTCTTTTATACAGCTACTAAAGAAAATCAAAAACTGCAACCTTGCACTTTGTAGTTACAGGTATGTCTACATATAATCTGTTCACTACTTTAACTTAACCATATGGCTTTTTTTATATGTATAACTTAAATGGCAATCTAAAAGATGCCAAGAAATACAAGATCTTCGCAAGTAGATCTGTCGCATCAATTCCAAAATTATATGTATAACTTAAATGGCAAAAGTGTATTAGAAGAACAAAAATGGATGAAAAAACAACCTCACTATAGTAAACCAACAAGCAATGCGATGCAACAAGATCATGGCACCACCTGTTGGCCCGCAGATGAAGGAACATCTGCAGTAAACATCCTAGAAACAGATTCCGAAAGCTTACAAGGAGCTGTAAACTTACCAAAACAGTTGCCGTTGAATCTGAGTGAAGATACTGACAATGTCATATGAGGTATTCGGAAACGTAAAGCACCTCCAACAAACGTATATGCATTCCAAAACACCAAAAAAAAAAGGTCAGTTTCATGTATTTACCATACTTTGATGCAACTAAAATTTATTTAAACTAATTTTCTTGCTTATTTATGCAGAGTCAACGCACAATCATGGTAATTGTAATTCAGAGGATGTCATGGAACACAAAAGTGTAACAAATGCAGAACATGATTCCATGGAGCACAAAATCAGTCTAACAAACATGGTTGCGCTTGACACCGACACAAAAGGAAAAAGTAAGTCCTAGAATCTATGAGATAGAACATCTGCAGTAAACATCCTAGAAACAGATTCCCAAAGCTTACAAGGAGCTGTAAACTTACCAAAACAGTTGCCGTTGAATCTGAGTGAAGATACTGACAATGTCATACGAGGTGTTTGGAAACGTAAAGCACCTCCAACAAACGTATATGCATTCCAAAACACTAAAAAAAAAGGTCAGTTTCATGTATTTACCATACTTTGATGCAACTAAAATTTATTTAAACTAATTTTCTTGCTTATTTATGCAGAGTCAACGCACAATCATGGTAATTGTAATTCAGAGGATGTCATGGAACACAAAAGTGTAACAAATGCAGAACATGATTCCATGGAGCACAAAATTAGTCTAACAAACATGGTTGCGCTTGACAACGACACAAAAGGAAAAAGTAAGTCCTAGAATCTATGAGATATTATGTACTTAAACTTAATGACATTTTGATGCGTGGTTTTGTAACCTTACAACAGGTTTTACCTCTCGAGGGATCTCAAGAGGCTTACAACCCCACCAGGCAGTGTACCTGACCGATGTAGTATAGTGTAGTGGTAAGTACGGGGGATTGATCGTTCTCCACAGGGAATAGTGTTCGTTAGGTATGAAAGACTACTCTAATAGGTCTAAGGGTTGAGGAAGATTCTTTTTATGTTTTTATAATTTTTTTTATGAAAGCAAGTAAAATCTCGGTTTTGAAAGAGTGGGCGGAATTAGTTGCTAGTCAACTAACCCAAATAACTACAAAAGCAAATAAAATAAATAACTGAAAATAAAATGTTGTGAGAAACTTATGTGTAGAGAAATGTGTTTACTTAGATTTCCTTACTCCCTAACTATCTTTTACCGGTTAATTAGTGTGTATTAGTCGCGTGGATGACGGGTGTATTCCTTAATACCATTCGTGGGGTGGCGTACTTACTTCCCCAACTCTACAAGCTCCTACTTCACTCATATGTCGAGCCGACTAGGAAGCTCCTAACATGGGATCACTAGAATTCGCTTGTGCATTAAATACAACCATAAAAACCTTTAGTACGCATTTGGTTCATGTTTCTTAAGACGTTCAAGCAAGTTACCGAATAGGAAGTTAGCCAGTTTTCTTAAGCCTAACATAGATAAACAATCATCCAATACAACTAATAACACACTAATAACCAATAATCAATAGCTAGGTTTCATTAGATCTAAGCAAACACAAGATAAATTTAGCCTAACATGTTAATCAAAAGACAAGAATAAGATAAAATCAAACAACACATAGACATATTGAATGATTAATTGATAACTTATCTTCAATGTAACATGGAAGATCTCAAGGCAGAAAGCCTTGAAAAAGAAGCTAAAATCGTCTTAGGGTTTTCTCCCAAAATTCCACACACTAAGTTCTACCACTAATGACAAAAAATTAGAAAACTATATATAGATTTTTGGATCTGACGGCGTCACGTTATGGAGTGTGACGCCGTCACCTCGCCGCTTCTAGGGTTCCCGGATGACCTTCTTGACGCCGTCCCTCTTTAGCTCTTCAAAATCCATTCTGGCTTATCAAGGCTTGACGCCGTCGAACCTTGAACGTGACGCCGTCCCCTTTTGATTTAAGCCGTGACGCCCTTGATCAAGTTAAAGCGTGACGCCGTCAGAATTCACATGCTATTTTCACTGGCTTATCATGAGTAAATTTCACGTCCACCTTTTCTTGCCAAGGCATGACGCCGTCCAGGGTAAATTGTGACGCCCTCAAAGGTAACTTTTAGCCGATTTTTGAGACTTTGCCGTTTTCTTCACTTTTATGCTCCAAAAACGTCCAAAATGCCTCCTTTTCCAGATTTCTCCTCAAAAGTACCTAAAATGACAAAAGGAACGATTTAGGGCGATATTTGATCAAATAAATACGATTTAGGGCTTAAATGACCCCTTAAAAGCGGTACACTTTTCGCTTCATCAAATACCCTTACACTTGAGATTTGCTTGTCCTCAAGCAAATGCGCTTTTATTCTAATCAAAATACAAGTTAGGGGTCATTTAATGCAAACCTAAAAGTAATTACAACAAATAATCGTTCCACTTCAATCATAATAAGCACGGAGATTACAAACTAGCACCTCACAAGTAGTGTTTAGATACTCACATCTCTCAAGTGTCATCAAAATAAATCTCATAAATGAAAACGGATAATATCTCTCACTACCTGTCATAGCAAATAGATTACCATAGGCTTGGGAAAGGATCGAAAACCTCCTCCACTAGGCGTAAGCACCAAAGATAAACTATCAAAGAGGGCTTTTAAATGGGTTATATACGTTAGGTGTAGGGAAAAGGAAAACACGGTTTTGTTGGATAAGGGATATTTTACTGGTGGCGAGTCAAAAATCTTGATCAATTACATGTACTATACAATGTTGCTAAGCTAAGACTCGACTCGAATTAAGCAAATGAAAGAAAATAACAAAGTAACAAAAACATAAAAAATAAACATGAAATGAAACGGGATGGTAGTCCGTATGTTTTTTCTACTTTTCTTTTTCTCATTTTTTTTTGTATTTTTTTTGATTTTTTCATTTTTTTTTTTTTTTTTTTTTTTTTTTTTTTTTTTTTTTGCATACACTTTTGCCCTACCATCCAAAATAATACATCATAGGGGCATTGCATTCCCCTTACACTTGAACTTTTACATAACTTTACAAATACTAATCTAATGACTCGAATTAAGATAATTGAAAAACTTTGAGTACTTTAAAAATGTTTAGCACATATGGGGGTAATAAATGATGTTCTTCCCCATTAATCCATTACACTAGAACTTTACCCATGAGTCCCAATCGTCCCAAAACAATATGTACAAGGATATGACTCGACTTAGCAACCATGTAATCAACTAGATAATTAACTTGGGGTTTAAACAAATGTTGTAACAATAATGCACTGAAAATGAGTGCATACAAGGTAGTCTAAGGCGATTTGGGTGTACATTTTAGTGGGGTGTAACAAATTCTTCCTTTAAGTAAAATGCTTAAAGGTCGAAACGAAAAGATAGGCTCTGAGGGGTGTACTAGGGGTATCGTGTACTAAAAATGAGTACAACGCAAAGGGTGTGGGAGAATTACTTGACCAATGTAGCCAATGTAATTATAACAAAAACACAGGTGTAAAACAATGGGTTAATCCTAATGCCTCTTATCATGTAGTAAATCTAACTACACGAATGTAGTCTCACTTGTGGCCTTGGAATGGTCCTAATGCAAGTTCTAGAATCTAAGTGCTACCGGTACACACATCATAGCATAAATGCTTTTCCTACCAATTATAGGGGCGAACCTCACATATTTGGGGGTGAAATTTTTTTTTAGTGGTACGGTTTTTGTGCTAGTCATATAACTCCTATCCGTGAGACGCTCATTAAGATCAAAGTTTCACTCCTATATGTTGTAAAAAATTTTAAATTTGGCACTAAAATTACCCTAACAGGTGTTTATCTCAGTTTTATTACATATCTACTATTAAACAAACAAAAATCAAGCGCAATTGTATTCTCAAAAATCGTACTTTTACCCTCCCCTTACACTTAAGATGAACATTGTCCCCAATGTTCAAATAACAAATGTAAAAGCATAAAGTAAAAGAATGAAATCAAATACTCCCCTGATTCGCTCGGTGGATAATGAAGTTACACGGTTAGATCTTCTTCCAAAGTAATGTTGAAGCTCCATGACTAATGCATCGCCATAAGCTTGATTCAAAACATTTCCTTGTCCAAAATAACCTGTTAAACCTGAGAAAACAAACACGAAAACCTGCATAACATCGGCGGGATAAATCTATATATAAGGATATAATGCTTGTGGAATGATAATTTTGCAGATTCCTGGAGATTATAAGTTGGAGATTTTAATAAAAACTTTTTATGAAAACAAAACTTTCAAAAATTTCTGAAAATTAAATCTGACGCCGTCAGGTTATAAACCCTGACGCCGTCAGAAATGACCTGACAAAAATTCTCATTTTAAGTTTTCGGAAAATTTCTGGAAAAACCTTTACCTTACTTCCTGGAAATCCTGCAAAACATCATTATGACTCGATACAAGCATTTGACTCAAACAAATACTAATATGTATGTTCATTTATTATTATTACGATTCATGTTCATTTGTGTTCTAATAAACCGATTTAGATTTCCCTTACACTTAACTTTTGCAAAATACCTTTATATGTAGTTAAGACGAAGTTAAAAACAAAATAAAGCATTTTCACAATTTAGTTTTTGAACATGAATCAATAAGAATAAAAATTAAACACACATACGGAAACAAATAAAATCAAACAAACAAAGAAATAAACACACAAAGCAAATAAAACTTGGGTTGCCTCCCAAGAAGCGCTTGTTTTTGTTCGAGTCACGAGCCTGACTCTACCCTTATTTAACGGAAATAGGGGAGGTTTTCCCTACACTTAGGATTAAGTGCGGGTGGAAGTAGCGATACACACCCTTAGGGTGGAAATATGCCACGTGAGGAAAGAGTGGTGGATGAATTATATGCTCAAAGGGGTGTGCTCCTTTCATCATAACCTTACCTAGTTCACTTTGGTCAATGGGTGAATTAAAGTTTTCTCCTAAAAAGGGATCATCTTCTATCAACTTCGAGAGATTCCTAGTTGGGAATCCATCTTGACCTAATAAACCCGGTTTAAACCCATAATGTTTCTTGTGATCAATCATAAATGGGTGATGTAAGTATGTAAGGTCATGGTTCACTCCTATGTTAGCTTCCTCTCTACAAGGCCTAGAGTCTACTACCTTAAACTTAACATTACCCGGACTACATGGTTTGATGGGTAGATCGGGACCTAATTCAATTCCTAAGTTCACATCTAAGGATGGAAGCTTAGGTAACGGTTTTGGTTTAGGCTCCGGTTCATCAAAACTAGGAACTTCCATAGAACTAAAAGAAAGGTTATGACTACAAGTATTCAAACCTATTTCTTCTAGTTTTGTTTCTTCCAAAGGTTCTACTTCAATTGGGGTTCCTATAGTCCCTTCTACTTCTTCCGGGTAAGTCACGGGCGGTGTGTATGCCTCGAATGATGGTAGGACTTGTGGGGTACTTTGTAGGTTTGTGTTATTTACCTCATCCTTCCTTGTCTCTATATCAATTATATCCACATCATGTGTTTTAGTAGAATCTAACCCAAACATGTTCCTAAGTATCTCAAATCCTTCTCTAGCCATTTCAAGTTCTAAGTCCGATTCATAAGAATCTTCCCCGATAACATGATTACTATGTTCAATTTGCCTAAAGGATTCATCATGTGTTCCTTGAGATTCAAAGTCATTGATCATAAAACCTAGGTCTTTTTGCTCAATATGCTCATGTTCGGCTAAATCCTCCTCAATTGTTTCCTCAAGTTGTGATGTATACGAACCCATTAATTCATTAAACTTATGGTTCACGGTTAGGAGGCTTTCCTCAAAATTTTTCCAAAGGTTCTTATTAAAAGGAGTTGATCCTAACAATGATTGTTTAATAGAAGCCACACATGCACATAATTCATCAAACCTATCAAACTTTATACCCATCTCCTCTTGTATATATCTAAGATCACTTAAAAATTCATTGGAACAACATGAAGCAAATCTATCCGTGTAAAGTAATAGTTCCTCTATTGTTAATGATCTAAATGGAATTTCATCCGCCATGGTGACAAATGAAAATGGTTTTACAAACAAAGGGCACAAAGAAAAAGATAGACTAAAGAAATCTAATAAAAAGAAAAATAAAAATCTCACTAGAAAGGAATCTAGTGAGTAGACCTAATAAAATAAAAATTCAACCTAAACAATAACTATTCCCCGGCAGCGGCGCCAAAAACTTGATGCGTGGTTTTGTAACCTTACAACAGGTTTTACCTCTCGAGGGATCTCAAGAGGCTTACAACCCCACCAGGCAGTGTACCTGACCGATGTAGTATAGTGTAGTGGTAAGTACGGGGGATTGATCGTTCTCCACAGGGAATAGTGTTCGTTAGGTATGAAAGACTACTCTAATAGGTCTAAGGGTTGAGGAAGATTCTTTTTATGTTTTTATAATTTTTTTTATGAAAGCAAGTAAAATCTCGGTTTTGAAAGAGTGGGCGGAATTAGTTGCTAGTCAACTAACCCAAATAACTACAAATGCAAATAAAATAAATAACTGAAAATAAAATGTTGTGAGAAACTTATGTGTAGAGAAATGTGTTTACTTAGATTTCCTTACTCCCTAACTATCTTTTACCGGTTAATTAGTGTGTATTAGTCGCGTGGATGACGGGTGTATTCCTTAATACCATTCGTGGGGTGGCGTACTTACTTCCCCAACTCTACAAGCTCCTACTTCACTCCTATGTCGAGCCGGCTAGGAAGCTCCTAACATGGGATCACTAGAATTCACTTGTGCATTAAATACAACCATAAAAACCTTTAGTACGCATTTGGTTCATGTTTCTTAAGACGTTCAAGCAAGTTACCGAATAGGAAGTTAGCCAGTTTTCTTAAGCCTAACATAGATAAACAATCATCCAATACAACTAATAACACACTAATAACCAATAATCAATAGCTAGGTTTCATTAGATCTAAGCAAACACAAGATAAATTTAGCCTAACATGTTAATCAAAAGACAAGAATAAGATAAAATCAAACAACACATAGACATATTGAATGATTAATTGATAACTTATCTTCAATGTAACATGGAAGATCTCAAGGCAAAAAGCCTTGAAAAAGAAGCTAAAATCATCTTAGGGTTTTCTCCCAAAATTCCACACACTAAGTTCTACCACTAATGACAAAAAATTAGAAAACTATATATAGATTTTTGGATCTGACGGCGTCACGTTATGGAGTGTGACGCCGTCACCTCGCCGCTTCTAGGGTTCCCGGATGACCTTCTTGACGCCGTCCCTCTTTAGCTCTTCAAAATCCATTCTGGCTTATCAAGGCTTGACGCCGTCGAACCTTGAACGTGACGCCGTCCCCTTTTGATTTAAGCCGTGACGCCCTTGATCAAGTTAAAGCGTGACGCCGTCAGAATTCACATGCTATTTTCACTGGCTTATCATGAGTAAATTTCACGTCCACCTTTTCTTGCCAAGGCATGACGCCGTCCAGGGTAAATTGTGACGCCCTCAAAGGTAACTTTTAGCCGATTTTTGAGACTTTGCCGTTTTCTTCACTTTTATGCTCCAAAAACGTCCAAAATGCCTCCTTTTCCAGATTTCTCCTCAAAAGTACCTAAAATGACAAAAGGAACGATTTAGGGCGATATTTGATCAAATAAATACGATTTAGGGCTTAAATGACCCCTTAAAAGCGGTACACTTTTCGCTTCATCACATTTACATTTTGGTTATGGTCCATGTAGGATTAATGCATAATGATTATTGTTGTGATACACATGATGATTATCTTACGTTCAAGCACACCTCCATTAATGAAGGGAGTTCCCATATACAAGAATACAGACACGTTTCAGAAGACTCCAGCAAATGTGGCATTTCTTTTTATACCACCAGTGTGTGATAAAAAAAAAGGTAACCATTTTTATTAGCCACTTAGCAATTACCAATTTGTTACAAAAATTAATCTAGATAGTCTAACCGAATATAAAATCCACTTATAGATTCAGCTAATACCTAAAACATCCAACAATACTGTGATTCTCTACATTAATCACCATTCTCCTTTTTTAAAGCAGCATATATTAACAATAAAGTGAAAAGCAATTACTTATCAAAAGGATTTAGACAATTTATACTAAAATGCAGATGCTGTACAAGATTATGCCAGTATAAAAAATGATCAGCTGTATATCGCCAATACCATAGGAAAACAGACAAGCGATCAAAACAAGACCCCTACAGTGACATATGCAGGACATAAAAGGCAACTGGAGTATGAAAATCCATCTACCCATAAAAGAGTTGGTCGATCAAAAAGACAACATAGAACTGAAAATTTGTCCATGCCTTCAACACAGTCCTGCAATGAGGGTATAACAATTAATTATTATAATAAGAATATCAAATTTAATTTTACCTAATAATTCATGTTAACAAAAAAGTATTTCTAAAGTCATTTTGGCTTTAAACGTGAAGGTATGTCACATTTGTACATTAATCTTTGCGATTATGATTATGCATGTCAGTATTGCAATGCAAAGTTTTGGTATGGCGAAAGTTTGAAAGGAAATTCCCATCGATCTTACCCAAAATATACGAAATGTTGTGGAGGAGGGCAAGTGTATGTTAAAAAGGAAGTAGTCCCACCAGACTATTTCAAACAACTTTTCAAAAATAAAAATTTCTTAGATAACATACGGGCATATAACCAGATGTTTAGTATGACATCTTTTGGGGCAGAAATTGATGAATCAATAAACAATGGAAAAGGACCATATGTATTCAAAATTTTGGGTCAGATACACCATTGGATAGGTACATTGTGCCCAACCAATGGGAAAGACCCTAGGTTTTTGCAACTTTATATATATGATACGGTAAATGAAGTTAGTAACAGGATGGAGCCTTTTGGTGGAAGAGAACGGAGTGGGTTGAAGCCTGAAATAGTAGAAAGCCTAATACAAATTTTGGATGAGCACAATGAATTGTTTAAGCTATTCAGAACAGCAAGAGATAAACTTAGTGAAGAAAATGTGCCTGAATTCAAGATCCAGCTTTATAGTGTTGTTGCAGCTCAAGAATATCAACTTCCTTCTTCCGGGACTCTTGGAGCAATCGTCTTTCAACCTGATGCAAGTAGCAAAACAGATTATGACATCATCATAGAGTATAAAGATCGGCACCCAAAAAGAATCAATAAACTTCATAGTTCATACATGTCTCTCCAATTCCCTCTCCTGTTCGTCTATGGGCAGCCAGGTTACAACACAAAAATGACTTTTAAAGGTAACAATGCAGCTAGAAAAAAGAAAAAGTTAACTATGAATATGTTTTATAAATACCAACTACATGAAAGATTTGATGAGTTCGGTCTTCTCTTTAGAGGTGGCAGGTTATTCCAACAATACGTCGTCGTCGCTTATTGTACAGTTGAACAAGAAAGACTCGATTTCATACGGTTGAAGCAGAACAACCTCAGAAGTGAATGCCTCTCAGGCATTTGTGATGCGATGTCAAAAGGAGACCATTTTGGAGCCGATATAGGCCAAAAAATAATACTCCCCTCAAGTTTCACGGGTGGTCCAAGGTACATGTATAGCCATTATCTCGATGCACTCGCGATATGCAGAGTACTTGGTAACCCACAATTTTTCATAACTTTTACATGCAATGTTAATTGGCCAGAAATCAAAAGACGAATGAGAAGCTATCCAGAACTGACGACATTAGACAGGCCTGATATAGTGGACCGGGTTTCGAGCAAAAGGTAGAAGATTTTATAACAGTTCTAAAGGAACAAAAGATCTTTGGTCGTTGTACTGGAGGTAAGTAGTAGTTTTGTATGATTATATTAACCCAAAAACTAAATTGTCCAATATAAATTTCATTATGTAAACCTTAATATTATTTTTCATTACATTTTTTTACTGCAGTTCTTTACACAATCGAGTTTCAAAAACGCGGCCTTCCACACTGTCACACACTCTTATGGGTAGCTGCAGAAGACAGAATAAAAAATCGGGACGAAATAGATAATTTCATTTCCGCTGAACTACCAGACAAAACATCTGATCCAGAAGCATATAAAGTTGTTGCCAATATGATGATGCACGGTCCGTGTGGAAATGCTAAACCAAATGCTCCGTGTATGCAAGAAGGTGTTTGCAGCAAGCATTTCCTAAAAAAATTCAATGAAGCTACTTACCTTGACGAGAACGGACACGTATACTTTCGGAGAAGAAGAACAACAACTTATGTGCCAAATGGTGAACTCTGATTAGACAACACATATGTTGTACCATATAATCGTCTGCTTTGTCTCATGTTCCATGCTCACATTAATGTAGAATATTGTGGCTGGAGCATGTTGATAAAGTACCTGTTCAAGTATATTTCCAAAGGCACGGATCGAATTGCTGCGCGTATTGTAAGACCAATTGGTGATCCAGGACCATCGTCGTCTACTCCAAAGATAAAGATAGATGAAATAAAAAACTTTATTGATGGTCGCTTTATCTGTCACCTAAAGCCTATTGGAGGATAGTTGATTTCCCAATACACTATAGAGAACCAGCTGCGCAGATACTTGCAGTTCACCTTAAAGATATGCAAAAAATCACTTTTCTTGACAAAGAACCTCTTGGGCACGTTGTAGCAGATGACGGAAGAAAATTAACAACTCTCACAGAATGGTTTGCGTATAATGAAATGTTTGAAGACGGAAGGCATTTAACATATTTGGACTTCCCTTCAGAGTATGTTTGGCATGAAGACACGAAAAGATGGACGCGCAGAAAAATTAAAAGCAAATACTCCATTGGCATATTGGAGCAAATACTCCATAGACCCGCAAATATCTTTTAGCAAATCAAAGTTTGGAGTAGAGACCATTTTTTTTCATACACTTTTTAAAGAAAACCGTCGAATATAGCAAAACATTACAGACCCATTTCTCTTACTTATATAGGCAAAAAATATAACTATAAACAGTGGCACTAACTAGCTTGAAACACTGCTCATTTGGGTTCTTGACACACCCCAGCCAAAAATTTTAGAATCTATGACTGCAAATATCACATGGAACCACTGTATAATCAAAATGACTACACACAAAACATCCCCTTATTAAAACATCCCCCTCTTTTATTTTTAACTTTTTCAAACAAAACTGTTACCAACCAAACAAAAAACACATACAACAATGACCACAATTGCACACATCAAATAAACCATAATAAGTTATAATTTTATTTATATAAACATAAACATCTACCAAGTTCCAGCTACACCAGAACTTTCATACATTGAAAATATATACCATATGGCAACTACGTAATTGTAGCATAGGTGACTGCAACACTACCATTTTTACATCCCTTGATCACACAAAAAGCCACTACATTTAAACGTATTTAACCATACAAAATTTGCAAACACAAACAACATTATTTAAATTTCCTAAGTTTCTTTATGATCTTAGATTTCTCACCAACACGTAGACCAGCAACGTAGCTCTTCTGAATCAGCCAACCAATTTCCTGTAAATCCTGTTGCTCGGCAGCTTTTAAATCTTCCAAACACTCATCCAGAACGCAATCACTCCCAAACTTCTTTAGCTCAAGGATAATTCCATGCCTATGCTGAATACGACTCTTCACTTCTTGAATCCTTTCATTGTAATCCTTCTTATCACATCTGTAAGCGTTCTTCTCACGCACGAACACAGCCTCCAAAACACTCTCAATTCGCCTATCACCGATTTGCTCTCCAATCTTTAGCAATTTCTCAAACCTAGGAGCCATCGCGTATGAATAAAAAGACTTTTTCACCCAAACGAACTTTGTACACCCAGCGTCTCCAAAACCCTAATTTTTTGATGCAATTTACCCCCAAATAAATCTGATTGGAAATGTGCACCACATAAATAAGCCCAACAAAAAATACCAAAAGCCCAATAAAAAAATACCAAAAGCCCAACAACAAAAATAGTAATGTATAAACACTTTCTTCAAAAAAAAAAAATAGTTGTAAAAAGTAAATTCCCTTGAAAAAAAAAAGAAAAAAAAGAAAAATAGTTGTAAAAAGTAAATTCTGTTAGGAATATAAATATCCATATGAAGACTCGGTCACCCCGTGTACTCATTAGCATTGAATAGCTCGTAGGATTATTAGTATTATTATTATTAGTTTAGTTACAAGTAGTATTTGTGGAGTGGGTTAGGTCTTTACCCACTGTCAGCCCACTCTACAGCCCACTCGGGGCACTTATATTAGTAACTATAAATACCTCTCTCCACCTAGGGAGAGGGTTGGAACTTCTCACAATATCAATCTAATTTTTTGATGCAATTTACCCCCAAATAAATCTGATTGGAAATGTGCACCACATAAATAAGCCCAACAAAAAATACCAAAAGCCCAATAAAAAAATACCAAAAGCCCAACAACAAAAATAGTAATGTATAAACACTTTCTTCAAAAAAAATAGTTGTAAAAAGTAAATTCCCTTGAAAAAAAATTAAAAAAAAATAAAAATAGTTGTAAAAAGTAAATTCTGTTAGGAATATAAATATTCATATGAAGACTCGGTCACCCAGTGTACTCATTAGCATTGAATAGCTCGTAGGATTATTAGTATTATTATTATTAGTTTAGTTACAAGTAGTATTTGTGGAGTGGGTTAGGTCTTCACCCACTGTCAGCCCACTCTACAGCCCACTCGGGGCACTTATATTAGTAACTATAAATACCCCTCTCCACCTAGGGAGAGGGTTGGAACTTCTCACAATATCAATCTAATATTTTCACTTTCTCTCTCTAAAGTTCCCAACTCACTTTCTCTCTCTAAAACTCTTGATCTATTCGGCCACTAATCTCATCTTTTATGTGTTATATGTTTGTGAACATCTTACAATTGGTATCAAGAGCCATGGTTAGGTTCATGTATGTGTAGGTTCACGGATTTCTTGGTGAGTTTTAGTGGTTAGTTTGGTTTGAATATAATAGTGTGAATATCTCTTCATTTGGGCTTTGTTTGTGGCCAGATCCGTTAAAAGCTTGTACTTTCTAGTTTAAGATTGATATATAAGTTTTGTTTAGTAGTTGGATTGTTTGTTTCAATCGTATATTGAAAGGTTGAGTGAATTTGAGTGAGTGCTCTTGGCTGCGGTTTGACATTCGAATGAGTTTTCTTCGCTGCGGTTTGTCTATCGTTTAAGGATTCGTGGCTGCGGTTTGAGTTATTAGGGTAATTGTTAACTGCGGTTTGGTGTAATACTCTGACTGCGGTTTGGAGTGTAACCAAAATGGGATACACGACAAAAAGGACTGATAGTGACGTTTTTGTCCTTTGCTGCTGCGGTTTGTGCTCTTTGTCTTGTTTCGGTTTGTCGTTTTGTCCTGCGGTTTGACTTTAGGTGCTGCGATTTGACTCACTGCGGTTTAGGTCTTTGCGGTTTGAATCTTGCGGTTTGGTATTCTGGTTTTGCGGTTAGATCTTTGCGGTTTAGATCTTTTGCGGTTTGATTCTTTGCGGTTTGGTCTTTGCGGTTTAGATCTTTTGCGGTTTGACTCTTTGCGGTTTGATTCCTTGCGATTTAGATCTTTTGCGGTTTGACTCTCTGCGGTTTAGGCCCTTGCGGTTTGACTCTTTGCGGTTTGGGTCTTTGCAGTTTGACTCTTTGTGGTTTAGGTCTAAACGTTGCGGTTTGATACTGAAGTAATACATTTAGCTGCGGTTGACTCAAGTAATCCAATCACGGTTTATTCTGGATTTTAGAAAATCCGGCGAAAGATTCGATTTCTCGGTTTAAATCAAAGAATTGTAAAATCCCGTATACATTATGGCTAGCATAGCAAGCACTGCTTCAGATGACATTCAAGCTGCCGGGTCCGATACCCGCCCTCTTATGCTTGATAGGACGGATTATGAGTCGTGGGCACAACGAATTCGACTCTACTGCTTGGGAAAAGAGAATGGAGTTAACATTCTCAAATCCATTGATGAAGGACCATTTCAGATGGGCACCACGAGAGATACTGTTACTACCGATGAGAATGGAGCTGTCACACTTGGAATTGACAGGCCACGTACTTACAATGATCTTAATGAGGAAGAAAAGAAGCGGTATGATGCTGACATCCGAGCTTCCAATATTGTAATTCAAGGCCTGCCCAAAGATGTTTACAAACTCATCAACTTCAACACTGAAGCCAAAGCTGTTTGGGACAATGTCAAAATGCTTCTGGCTGGATCAGAATTAACAAAAGAAGATCGTGAGTCGCAACTGTATGATGAGTTTGAGCATTTCAAGATGAACCCTGGAGAAAACATCACTGATTACTATGTGAGGTTTCATAAGCTGGTAAACGATATGAGAATCATCAGAATGACTATGCCAAACATCCAACTCAACTCAAAGTTTGTGAACAACATGACACCTGAATGGGACAGGTTTGTTACTACAGTGAAACTTAACAAAGGATTGAGAGATACAAATTATGAACAGCTGTATGCCTACCTACAACAACACGAAAAGCATGCTGCTTATGATCGTCTGTTGAGAGAAAAACTCAATCCAACTGCACCAAATGATTCACTTGCATTTGTTGCAAATGTTCAGCCAATCAACCAATCTTCTTCTGATCAAGCTTATCATCATCCCTATTCATCACCATCTGCTATGAATCCACAACTGGATTCAGGTTACACTCACACCGACAAAATGATTGATAACCTCACCAACCAAGTTTCCTTACTTGTTCAACAATTTAAAGCAACACTCCCTCAGACTAACAATCAACTCAGAACTTCATCAAACCCACGCAATCTGGCAACTGTGGAGGATGGAAGAATTGTGGTTCAGAATGTTCAGGGGAGGCAGAACTTGAATCAAAGGAACATGGGTCGAGGTAATGTGCAGATCAGAGTAGGGAATGAAAATCAAGGGCAGGGGAAGCAACCCAAGTGCTACAACTGTGGTGGACTTGGACACATTGCCAAAAACTGCAATCAGCCAAAGCGTCAACAGAACTCTGACTATTTCAAGGACAAGATGTTGTTGATGCAAGCTCAAGAGAATGGAGCAGTGTTGGACGAAGAAGAGTTGTTCTTTCTTGCTGGCGATGAGGGAAAATACTTTTGATGCCGATGTGGACGAGCAGCCAGTTCGGGACCTTGCACTAAATGATCCCAACATCTTCAAAGCAGATGACTGTGATGCTTTTGACTCTGATGTGGATGATGAACCAACTGCTCAAACTATCTTCATGGCTAATATGTCCTCTGTTGTCTCATCACCTCAACAAGCTGGTTCCTCCAATGCATCTGTGATTTCTGAGGTACTAAAGCTTTATGACACATATAACGTGGTAGATGAACAGAAGATTCCCAACGAAGTACAACAGACAAATGTTGTTGAATCGGATACTGTTGACATGGGAAATAGTAATATTATTCCATATGAACAATATGTGATTCACAACAACGTGTCTGATGTACCAGGTTGTGCATCTTCTGTTAAAAATATTGCTTGTGTTGTAGATAATGCTTGTGTTGCAGATAATGCTTGTGAGTGGCATGAGAACACTGTGTTTGTCCCTGATGACACCTTGACCACTAGACTAAACATATATAAAGATCAGGTGGCCATATATGAACAACGTGCTAAATTTGAACTAACTGAATGTGAGCAGAAAATGGAAAGTCAAATGTGTACACTTATAACAGAACGTAATGTAAGGGAAGAAACATTGAAACAAGAGTTGAATTCTTTGAAAAAAACAACTGGATCAGACTGTTAAACAAAAACAGGAGGCCCAAGAGCATTTAAATACACTAAAACAAGATTTCAAAGAAAAAGAAACAAAACTCTTAAATGATTTCTCCAGACTTAAAACGTTGAAGAATAAGCTTGAAAACAAGTTGTACACACAAGACCAGACCAGACAAACTGCTCAAATGATTCAAAAGCACAAAAAGTTGTGTGATAAGCATAGTGAAAGTAATGTAGGTGAACCCAAATTAGCTCTCCTTAGGAATGCTAAAGTAGCCCAACCTGCCTTATATGATGCAAATGTGATGATTATGCCTGGTCATGCCCCTCCTGATGTTTCATCTTTAGAAGAGAGTAATGAGATAGAAGTGAGAAATAGAGAAAGAATGACTGAGAAAATGAAGGATCCCAAATGCATAGCCAATCGAATCATAGTCAAACTCCATGATTATTATGAGGAGAATCGATTGACTGTGTTTTCACCTCAAAGGAAGTTAACGCCTGAACAAATATTTTGGTCCTTAGACATAGAAAAGAGAAAGGCCGATGAACTTAACGACAAAACTCCATCCCTTAGGAAAATTGCGGTTGCAACAGTGTATCCTCCCAATACACCTAGGCATTTAGTTCCCTTAACTCTTCCCACAGAATGTAAAACCTTAATTAGCATATATGTACTTTGTCAACTATTTGCTGATTTTGATAAAACATGTAAGAAGAGAATTACACCAACAGGAATTACTGAGGGAGAAAGGGGTTTTGAACAAACAAAAAGGTGTTACTTAACTGAGGTCATTCCATTCTTTAAACTACTCAAAGAACATTTTGAAGGGATGCAAAAAAACCCTTAAAACTGAAGTTAATGAGATGAAAGTAGTGTTTAAAGATATGGAAAATGAGGTAGCTCAAAATGCGATAGAACTTAAGAGTCGTGAGATTGAGAGAAAGAATATTCTCATCACCAATGAGAATTTGATTGCTAGATGTATTGCACAGGATATATTTTATACTGCTACTGATGCTGCATTAACTGCCTGTCAATTTCATGAGTATTCTATTGCATTGAATGTTACCCAGAATCGTGTTGTTGAGCTTGACGGGGAGAATTTGAAATTGCAAGAAAAAAATTCAAAATGATGACCATGATAACATGGTCAAGCGTTTTTCAAAACTAGAGGTTGATCATCTTAATTTGCAATTAAAATATCAACATTTAGAAGAGAGATGTAAACTATGAAATGCCAAGACATCTTTGGATGCTCCTGAATTTGATACATATTTTGAATTAAGCAAACGCGATAAAAAAATTCAAGCTCACACTAACACGATTCGACAATTGAGGGCCCAACTTGCCCAACTAAAGTCTAACAAAAGTGAAGCAATTGGCACCAATAAACCATCGTCTTTAGATTCTCAGAATTTTCACTATCAAGACACCATCAATAAGTTACACTATGAAAATGAGTGTTGTCGAACTGAAAATTCAAAAATAAAACAGCATTACAAAGAGTTATATGACTCAATTAAAGTCACACGAAACTGTCACAATGATAAGATAACTTCTTTGTTAAATGAAATCGAGAATCTTAAGACTCAGGTGAAAGGGAAAATGCCAATTATCACTTGTGAAAATGTTGTTCCAAAGGTTTCTGCTTGTAGTAAGTATGCTGTTGATGTTGTGCCTATTCCATTTCCCCTTAGGAACAATAGGTCTGCCCATCAAGTATATCTCAATCACCTTAAGGATAGTCTTGATACACTTCGTGAGATAGTTGAAGAGGATAGGATAGATAAACCACTTGATAGTGCAGTTGTAGATGCTTGCTTCCTCACAAAACAGTCTCAGGAGCTTTTAGAGTATGTCATTGGCACGGATCCTAAGAATGATAACAAAAGAGATAGATTTGTTGCATCATCATCTACGACTAAGAACAAGCACGTAACCTTTGATCTACCACTGAGAACATCAGAACCCAGCACATCAAAATCAGGAAAGCAAATGACAGTAAAACAAACTAATGTTCCCATCATTACTTCTACAGGAGTAAACAGTGACACCAAAGCTAGCGGGTCAAAGTCTAGAGGCAATGCAAGGAAAGATAGGACTACGCCGGCTAAGAGTGGTCACGAGAAGAAAGTAGAAGCCCAACCTAGGAACAATAAGTTTGCAATGAATAGAATGAATCGTGTTGATTCTAGTATTAGAAGTACTGTAATTAATTCGAATTCTAATTCTGTCTGTAAAACATGTAACGAATGTTTAATTTCTGGTAATCATGATGATTGTGTTGTGTCATTTCTGATGTCTCCTGCACTACCCCAAGTTAAGAATGTTAGGAAAACTGAAATAAGTAAGAAAATTTGGAAAGCAACAGGAAAAATGTTTGCTAATGTCGGGTATCAATGGAGACCCACTGGAAGGAAACTCACTTTAGGAGATCAGTGCCCCTTAACTAGATTGAATAACCATAAAGTTGTAAAGGTTAAGGAATGGAAACCAACTGGTCGAATTTTTCCTTTAGTAATACAATGCCCTGCTACTAGGTCAATTGCTACTTCTAGTGTAGTTTCCAATGCAAATACAGTAGCATCTGTGAATCCTGTAGTTCCAGAATTTGTGTGTGCTAACCAAATGGACCCTAGCTGCATGTGGGGATCCATATTTTTCAGTAATCCATCATAGTCTGTTTTCAAATGCAGGTCGTACAAATCGTCCTTTGGTATTTGGACTCAGGCTGCTCAAAACATATGACTGGGGATCGCTCACGTCTCAAGAATTTCGTGAAAAAGTTTATCGGGACAGTTAGATTCGGGAACGACCATTTTGGGGCAATTATGGGTTACGGAGATTATGTGTTTGACGACAGTGTAATTTCCCGGGTATACTATGTGGAAGGACTAGGACATAACTTGTTTTCTGTTGGGCAATTTTGTGATTTCGATCTTGAAGTTGCTTTCAGAAAACACACTTGTTTCGTTAGAGAGTTGGATGGTGTTGATCTTCTTAAAGGTAGTCGTGGCACCAATTTATACACCATCTCTATTGAAGAAATGATGAGGTCCTCTCCTATTTGCTTGCTTTCAAAGGCCTCAAAGACTAAATCTTGGCTTTGGCACCATCGTTTAAACCATTTAAACTTCGGCACCATAAATGACCTTTCTCGCAAGGATCTTGTACGAGGCATGCCCAGATTAAAGTTTGAGAAAGATCATCTGTGTTCTGCATGTCAACTGGGTAAAAGCAAGAAGCATACTCACAAACCCAAAACTGTCAATTCCATCATGGAAGTTCTTCACACCCTTCACATGGATCTATGCGGAAGAATGAGAGTGCAGAGTATCAATGGAAAGAAATAAGTTCTTGTGGTGGTCGACGACTACTCTCGGTTTACATGGGTAAAGTTTTTGAGAACCAAGGATGAAACTCCAGAGGTTATCATTAAACTAATCAAGCAGTTACAAGTAAGGCTGAACAAAACTGTCAGAATCATCCAGACGGACAATGGAAATGAGTTTGTTAACCAACAACTAAGTCAATTTTATGAAAATATTGGCATAACTCATCAGAAAAGTGTTGTACGCACTCCTCAGTAAAACGGCGTTGTTGAAAGACGAAATCGTATTCTTGTGGAAGCTGCAAGAACTATGCTAATATACTCTAAGGCTCCGATGTTTCTTTGGGCAGAAGCAATTGCTACTGCATGTTACACCCAAAATCGTTCCTTGATACACACTCTTCACAACAAAACTCCTTACGAGCTGATACATGGAAAGAAACCAGATCTTTCCTTTCTTCGAGTGTTCGGTGCTCTGTGCTATCCGACAAATGACGGTCAAGATTTGGGAAAGCTAAAGGCTAAAGCAGACGTAGGATTCTTCGTTGGGTATGCACCAGATCGCAAGGGATATAGAATCTACAACAAAAGAACCCGAAAAATCATGGAAACAATTCATGTGACATTCGATGAGATGACTGAGCAAACGGCTCCTGAACAAACTGGTTCTGGACCCACACCTAATCTATTGACAACTGGACCAATTAGTTCAGGTCTTGTACAAAATCTCACGCCTGCAGTTCCTTATGTACCTCCCACCAGTGAAGAGTTGAAGAAGTTATTTGATTCGATGTTTGACGAATACTTTGAGCCACCAACAGTTAATACTACAACGGAAGCTCCACCTGTACCTCCTGTTGCTGATGCTCAAATTTCACAAAACTCAGAAGGTCCATCGGTATCTGTCTCAATCAGTCAAGATGCACCATCTGCCAGTCAATCACCCTCATCATCAAATATTCAATCTTCTTCGGTACAGCAAGGTTCTGCAGAAGATAATTCTTTTGACGTGAATCCTTTTGCTCCTGTTGACGATGTTCCATTTGAAAATGTATTTGCTCCAGAGTCTTCCACTAATACATCTTCTTCAGGAGATCACAACACGGCAACATCAGTTTAATACCCTCAACCACATGATCATCTCAGAAAATGGACCAATGATCATCCAATTGACAACATCATTGGTAATCTTTCCCGTCCGGTATCCACGCGAAAGCAACTTGCTACTGATGCACTGTGGTGTTTCTTCAATTCCGTACCATCCAAATTCGAGCCAAAAGACTTCAAAGAAGCCATGTCCAAAGACTGTTGGTTTAATGCTATGCAAGATGAAATTCATGAATTTGATCGACTTGAAGTATGGGAATTAGTGCCTCCTCCAAAGTGTGCAATGATAATTGCTCTAAAGTAAATCTTCAAAGTGAAACTCGATGAGCATGGTGATGTTCTAAAAAATAAGGCACGGCTTGTTGCAAAGGGGTATAGACAAGAGGAGGGCATAGACTTTGAAGAATCATTTGCTCCGGTTGCCCGAATTGAAGCCATCAGAATCTTCCTCGCTAATGCTGCCAGTCAGAATATGATAGTCTACCAGATGGATGTTAAGACAGCATTCTTAAATGGTGACTTGAAAGAGGAAGTCTATGTGAGTCAACCTGAAGGATTTGTGGACCCTGATCATCCTACTCATGTCTATCGCTTGAAGAAGGCCCTCTATGGCTTGAAGCAGGCACCTAGGGCGTGGTATGATACGTTGTCCAAGTTTCTTCTGGCAAACGGATTCTCCAAAGGTGTTGTTGATCCTACTCTTTTCACCAGGAAGTCGGGCAAACATCTACTTCACGTTCAGATATATGTAGATGACATTATCTTTGCCTCTTCTGATCCTAGTGAATGTGATCGGTTTTCAAAAGAGATGAGTTCTAAGTTTGAAAATTTCTCAAAGTCCTGGAGGCATCTTCATTAATCAATCCAAATATGCATATGAAATATTGAAGAAGTTTGGATTTGATTCAAGTGATCCTGTTGACACTCCTATGGTTGAGAGATCGAAGTTGGATGAAGACCTCTCTGGGATCCCGGTTGATCAAACTAAGTTTAGAAGCATGATTGGATCCTTAATGTACCTCACCGCTAGTAGGCCAGATCTCTTGTTCGCAGTATGTATGTGTGCTCGGTACCAGTCCAAGCCCACCAAAAAGCATCTGGAAGCGGTAAAAAGGGTCTTCAGATATCTTCAAGGCACTGTTCACATGGGTCTCTGGTATCCTAAGGACACCGTAATGGAACTCACGGCTTATGCAGATGCTGATCATGCAGGGTGTCAAGATACTCGTCGAAGTACTTCGGGAGGTGCTCAGTTTTTGGGGGAAAAGTTGGTTAGTTGGTCTTCTAAAAAGCAAATGAGTACATCTATTTCTTCCACAGAGGCTGAATACATTGCCATGTCTGCATGCTGTGCTCAAATCCTATGGATAAGATCACAACTATCAGACTATGGTTTTGCATACAACAAGATTCCTCTGTATTATGACAACAAAAGTGCTATCGCTCTTTGCTGCAACAATGTCCAACACTCTCGATCAAAGCACATCGATATCAGGCATCACTTCATAAGGGAACAGGTTGAGAAATGGATTGTTGAAATCTACTTCGTGAGGACGGAGTTTCAGTTGGCTGATATCTTCACTAAGGCACTTCCGAGAGAACGGTTCCAATTTATTCTCTCGCGGCTTGGCATGAAGAGTTTGACACCTGAAACACTCAAGTGTCTTCAAGAAGAAAAGGAGGAGTAAAGGATTTGCATCACATATCCTTGTATATACTTGTATATATCTTAAAACAAAAAGAAAATAGAAAAATATAAAACCTATAAAAACCTAAAAATCAGAAAAACAAAAAATACCAAAAATATTTTTTCTAGGCATGTCTTCTGTTTATCGATAACATTTACGGTCCTAGAAATTGTTAGGAATTAAATATTCATGAAGTTCTTAATCGGAAATACTCCAAGTATGTTTCTGCTGATGATGTTGACTCTGTTGTTTAGTACATTGACTCTGCTGTTTAGTGCAATGACTCTGCTGATAGGCTTAACAACTCTGCTGATGATTCTGCTGATAGCGATAGATTGTTCCTGCTGATAGAGAACACTCTGCTGATTAAGTGGATAAGATCAAGAAGATATTTATTGTATTTTGGTCAAACATATACGGTAGATAATATCTTACTCCATGTGCTTAGTTAACAAGTTGTATACATAGATACATGTTGTATCTTATGTACTGACACCAATAAGCATAAGTTAAACAAGTAAGTCGGCCAAAGACTTTAAGCAATTTGTAAAGATCTTTTGCAACTATAAAAGAGATCTTAGACTAGTGATTATGTAGTACACGTGAAATAATTGAATAACTGTTAAGACATAGAACAAACACAAATCACAAGTTGTAACATAAGATTCAAGGTTTTGTAACCCTAGTGAGTAACACAAGATCACTCGTATTATTTGGAATAATATTGAATCGTTTAGTGAAATACTTTCTTTGTTCATTGTTAAGTAACAAACATAATTCTTCCATTTCCATAACATACATAACCTTCTAAGTGTGGTTAAGTAAATTCCGCGTGCTTAATCATATTAAGTCAATATATCTTATACACAAAGACACAAGGTTTAACCACCTTAACCGTGTATCAAACAAGAGGACCTCACAGAAATGTCATTCAATAATGACACGGGTCTTTAAATGAAGCTCGAGCAGAAGTTATATTAACTGGTTAAAACATGTCTAATCGGCTTGCAGTTACTTCAGACTGCAACCCGTGCATTATTATGGGGAAAGCATGTCGCCAAAAAGACGGCTGTTCCTCCAACTGGGTGATGTTCACCTGGGCATGGATTACTTTATATCCATGTTTCTACGATTTGATGTACGTTTCAATGCATCATTTCTCGTATAAGAAGAGAAGTCTTCTTTACATTGCAAGTACTTTCCAATCTATGATTCTTCAGGAAAGTATTTGTATGAAAACTTGGTGGTACCATGATTTTTGAATATCAATCAGAATTGAATCTTTCATAAAAATCTATCACTCAATCAATGACTACAGCTATTCCAATAGAAGACGGGTCATCGATTGAGGGGGAGAGTGATGATTTTCAAAATTCTATATCATCAAAACATGTTACTTTGTACCGAATAAGCAGTGAATTTTATGAAACTTGTTGCTATGTGTCAGTGTATGATTTTTGTTAAATTCAAAATCTTCCAAACTTATCATACCTGACACTAACATTCTCCCTCATTGATTGAGAGGGAGCATCGTAATGTTCCATTATCAGAAAACATGTTAAACCTGACCACATTTTCTCCCAAATTTTCTAAACATATTTAAATCAATTGGGATCACAAATCTCAAATGGTTTGAAATTTTTGATCGGGGGAGAGAATGTGATTTAAATATGAAAATCTGATAAAAATGTGATATTTTGGACTCAAGTGTAGTCTCTCCCATATGTGCTAAACTATTTCGTATATCGATGCACATATTGAGGGGGAGCAAATGATTTGTGATGGCAATTGTGGAAGAACACCAAAGACCGACCACTTTATTTAATGTACTGGAGTTATAAGGATGGTAAGGTTAGGTATAAGTTCCCACGATCCCGCCAGAACCGGAGGGATCTACCCAGGGACAATCCACTAGTTAGTGTAGAAGTCCTTAGGAATGATTAAAAAGGAGAAAAGTGAATAAGGGAAAAGTGCCGACTGAGATGGAGCTAGTACTGGAACAAACCCAACAAGGTGCTAGTAATGAAGTCTCGGTAAGCGCTGAAGGGGTTGAAGAATGAAAAAGAAATGTAAAGATAAAGGGTGAAAAGAAAGAAGCCCTCCTTACACCTTAGGCAGAAACCGGGTCAATACATATGCTGTCAGAATCACTTAGTTGATTGCTGACATTGAAGACAAAGTATCATGGACCCAGTGATACGCTGCACAACCCTCCCTAGCCACTCAAGGTCCCTTAAAGGACTCTTGTTTCACTTGTCACGGAGATCAATACGTTGCTATCGTCTCTCTCACTCCGAGTTAGACGATATTGAAAAGGTGGCAGTCCTCTCCAGCCACCGATCACTATATCAAAACGCACTATTGAGTCTAGAGCCAAGAGATCATGAATAAATCTCATTAGGACACACTTCCAATATGCTTGCTGTTTCATACACAGTGAAAAGCAAGAAAATATATATGAAGAGTCCTACGCATTATCCTCGTGGTATTGCCAGAACATCCGAGTGATACGTAAAGTATTCACAATGAAGATGGAAATCCTTCTAGAGCCAACATCAAACAAGCTCTTGGTGGGTGACATGTGAGATCCTTCATGGATCAAACTTGTGACAACTGGAAAGAAACGATGGGGCGATTCTCATTTGAATCAACCTTGTTCCAGGAAATGGATTGACGAATACTTTTGAAAAACCTTTCAATGTGCTCACCAAACTGAGTTTCGAGCACATTGATTGTGTAAATTTTCAACCAAAAAGTGTTTATGATGAAAATGTGAGTCAATTTATAAAACTCTTGTCGTGTTGCATAAAATGTTTATCCAGTGACACGCGAGTGATTTTTCTAATCAATTTTTCATCAATCAGTGGGTATTTAATTCACTGATTCACTCTACCGTGCTGTCTGCTTTGAGACATTCTGGTATGAGAACATGCTTAGTATGATGATTCTGACATTAATTTGTTGGAAGACTCATTACTACAAGCTGGAAATTCCTGTCAAGGAGAATCTTCTTTAAAGGGGATTCTACCTGATCACAGGTCGGTCCTCACGGAACCGAAGGTTAATCCAACCACACCGAACGAATGACAAAGCCATATTCGTTCTCCAACTTTATTGCTAACTATTTTATTTCAGATTCATATAAAGATATGATGGTGGGTCCTGATTCCAGTAGAGACGTGTCAATCCACACTCCATGCTCACACTTCTAATTCATTATCAAAGACATCACGATAGATGAAAGACCTACTACACAGCTTCTGCAACTTTGATGATAGCTATCATGATTCAGAAAAGTGTGAGCATGCGAGTTCAACGGTCACAACATATCACATGAAGGCAATATTACAACGGATGAGCTTGGAGATTTAAGGTGACTGATGATCTTAAAGAATGCTCAAAGATCACAACTTCACACAGAGACGATGCTGAAAAGATGACAATCCATTACCTCATGCTCATACTACACCATCATCGTATTCAAAGAAGTCATGATAAATTAAAAGACCTTCAACATTGCTTCTGCAAACTCTGATGCTGAAAATCATGACCCAGAATAGTGTGAGCATGTCGGTTCAAAGATCAAACTATCACATGGTGACAATACTGCAAGAAGATGACTTGAAGACGTATGTTGGATGATATTCTCAAAGATTCATCAAAGATCGTCCAAGACAAAAGATCTGTCATCAAAAGTTCACTGCTGAAAGCACAAAGATCAATGACGTTGAAGAATCAAAGACTACGAGCTATGAAGTCAAGTTCAGAGGATAGAATGCTAGAATTCAAAATGTAATTTCCGGGGTGACCTCCCTTAGGGGGAGATTGTTAGGAATATAAATATTCATATGAAGACTCGGTCACCCCGTGTACTCATTAGCATTGAATAGCTCGTAGGATTATTAGTATTATTATTATTAGTTTAGTTACAAGTAGTATTTGTGGAGTGGGTCGGGTCTTTACCCACTGTCAGCTCACTCTACAGCCCACTCGGGGCACTTATGTTAGTAACTATAAATACCCCTCTCCACCTAGGGAGAGGGTTGGAACTTCTCACAATATCAATCTAATATCTTCACTTTCTCTCTCTAAAGTTCCCAACTCACTTTCTCTTTCTAAAACTCTTGATCTATTCGGCCACTAATCTCATCTTTTATGTGTTATATGTTTGAGAACATCTTACAAATTCCATAATATTCATGTAAAAAATTAAATATAATGCATGAACAGTAATAATAACAGTGCAATACAAATCTTAGAAACAAGTTTACTGTTATTACAACTGTTGCACACAACACTTTAAAGCAACCAAAATTCCATGTTTATATCTATATAGCCATATATATTAGTGCAAAACACTCCCGTAGCAACGCGCGGGCTACCCCGCTCGTTATATACATTTATTAGGCGCGTTAGAGATTTTTGAAGTAGCCATTAACATAACGACTAAAATTTGACCGTGAGATAAACAAAGTACGTTTTCTAAAGTGGTAATTTTCTAAATAAATGATCAAATTGACGCAACTATATTTTGTCAATAAATATTACAACAACATGTACAAGTGATAAAGTAAAGTATGAACTTGCGTGCATGACCTTGTTTTTGAACCTAAGACATATGTATTATTTAGGTCGCGATTAGAGTTATCGGGCTTAATTTACCATTTGCCGATTTACCAATCGGGATTTGCTTTTGCTAAGGTGAGTTCTCGTAGCCCCTTTTTCATTATGTATTTCCTTGGGGGAAAATGGTACTCAAATGATATTTGAATGTTTTCTTGCTGTGATCTACTGTTTTCATGGTTTTGGACAATATGTGTGTTTTGATTGAAATATGTGCCTTACTGTGTGAATTCAGATTGTGTGACTTAGCTTGAACGTGCACAACTGTTTTGTGATGCATTGTTGGTATCATTTTGGGAAGTGGCACCCAGTATATCATTTTGGGAAGTGGCACCCAATATATCATTTGGGAAGTGGCACCCGGACTATGTGTGGAGCAATTATGCGTGTTTGCCGTCTGTGATAGTTTGTGGTCTTTACTATGTACTCATATTTATATATCTTGCTCACTATTGTCCTACGCTATTATTCACAGCTTCGTGGTTTTACTTTTAAACCTACGAGCTCACCAACATTATGTTGACGTTTTTTAGTACCATTTTCAGGTGTTATTGAAGCTGCTTAGAAGGTTTAGTATTGACTGGCTTAGCAAGACTTAAGACAAGACCCTCCCGGGTTATATCTCGTAGAGTTGCATTTGATATTCCCTAGTGACATTGTTTAACTTTGAGACTCATGTTGTTTTGTATTTTGTATCTATCCCTGTTGTGGGAGTTTGTGACTATTATCAGTTCAATGTATTACATTTAGTATTTCTCTATTGTGACACCTTGTGTTCTTGACAATGAGGTCATACCCCGTAAATGCCATTCCGCTGCGCCATTTTTGGGGTGTGACAGATTGGCATCAGAGCCTTGGTTATAGAGAATTAGGTGGTTTAACCTAGACTATAACCTAAGAACCCTCATATAGTTTGCATTATAGGGATTACGTGTGCGATTATAGTATGACACGAAGTGATGATGATAAGTAAATGCAGCATGATGCTATCTTAAAAATGTCTGGCCAACGTTTTTATGATAACATGATGCGGCATGGACTTATCAAATTCATGGATTGTTAGATAAGAAGTTGAGTGTATTAGTACGACACGTATACTGACCTATCCTACCTATCTCCTATTTAACGTCTATCAATGTCCTACTTTGTAGAATCATACCTCAAAGAAGGTCGAATTGAGTTAACCGAGGTGTTCCACCACCGATGGGTGGAAGGACTAGTGGACGAGGAGGTAGGGCAGGAGGTGGCGGCACGGGAAGCGACGATGCCGGCAATGAGGCTCCTGATGTTGCTACTATTATCGCACAACAACTACGGGAACTGTTACCCACTATCGTCACCCAAATTGGCGACCATATCAGCAACCAAGAGAACAACGTAAGTGGGAATGATCAAGCAGACAACAACGGTGGAAGTGATCACGTCAATGTTAGGAACCACAACAACGGTAACAAAGAATGTACTTACAAGGAATTTACTGCGTGCAAACCGGTGGACTTTGATGGCAGTGGAGGTGCGATAGCTTATACTCGATGGGTCGAGAAGATGGAGTCAGTGATGGACATAAGTGAGTGTGCGAGCCAACAGAAAGTGAAGTATGTTGCCTATTCACTATTTGGAAAAGCATTGACTTGGTGGAATACGCAAATTCAGGCTAGGGGCAGAGAAGTTGCCATAGGGATGAGTTGGGATGAATTTAAGGCGTTGTTAAAAGAAGAGTATTGTCCAGACAATGAGATGCAGAAACTGGAACATGAGTTCTACCATCATACCATGGTAGGAGCTGATCATATGACTTATACGGATCGATTCCATGAGCTTGCTAGACTAGTAACTCATATGGTTACTCCTGAATCCAAGAGAATTGAGAGGTACATCTATGGTTTGGTCCCTGAGATTCGCGGGATGGTGAAAGCGACTGAACCCCTACCCTTCAGAGCGCGATACTGAAATCTGCAACCCTGACGGATGAGATGATCAGAAATGGAACATTGTCTAAGAGTGGTGAGAAGAGGAAAGCCGTGAGTGAGCCAAGTAAGCAAGATGGAGCAAATGGTAACAATAAGAAAGCTAAGTGGGGAAAAGGATTTGTGGCAACTGGTGCCATCAAGAAGGAGTATCATGGTTCTTTCCCCAATTGCATCAAATGTAACTACCACCACCTAGAGACTAAACCCTGCCTAGTGTGTTTCAACTGCAATCAGATTGGTCACATTGCAAGGGATTGTCGAGCAGTAGCCATGCAGACGACTCCGACTAATGTCATTTACCCAAGAACATGTTATGAGTGCGGGAGCCTGGATTATTTCCGAAACACGTGTCCTAAGCTGAAAAGGGCACAGGGACAAGTGCAGAATAACTAGAATCAAGCCTCAATGACTAATGGAAACACTGGAAACAATGGCAACCCAGCTCGTGGGCGGGTATTCATGATGAACGCTGAAGAAGGACGCCAGAACCCGAACCTCGTGACGGGTAAGTTCTCCTTAAACGGATATTAGACTATCATTCTGTTTGATTCCGACGTCGATTATAGGTTTGTTTCCACTAAGCTCATGCCTCTGTTAAAGGCGAAGCCTAGTGTCCTAGCCCTTAGTTACAAGGTTGATATAGTGTATGACCATAAAGGTAGAAACCGATAAGATGGTTCAAATCTTCATCACCTGGTAGTAAGATCTTGGAGTGCTGAAATGCCACCCGTTCATTTTTCAGCAACCCCAAACTTTAACTAAAAAATTTCTTTTTCTTCAAAAAAAGAGTAAGTTTTTTTTAACAACTTTTAACTTAATTTCATGTCAGTTCTTGTTTGATGAGATGTGAGATTAAGTTTAAAGTTGCTACTTAGCTTAAAATTTTTTAAATGATTTTGCTCAAGAATGGACGAGGCATTTCACGAGGCCTAATCACTCGATGGTTACTATCAGTGTTTTAAAAACCGGTTCGAACCGGCCGGTTCGACCGGTGTCCGGCTGGTCGGCCGGTTTAAAAAACCCCGGTTTTTTATAGGTCCCGTTAACTGTTCAGAACCGGCCGGTTTTTCCGGTTTTGGCCGGTTTTTTCCGGTTCGACCGGTCCGGTTCAACCGGTTTTATTTTATTTTTATTATTTTTTTTTTTTAATAATAAAACTGAGAAACGTTGGAATGAAGAAGAATATAAATTATTTTTATAACTCTCATCATATTCAACAAACAAAAACAAACATAAAATTTATTTTTATAAAACTAAAGAACAGAATATAAATTATGTCTATCACCACATAGCTATTGCTCATAAGAGTGGGGCGACAATAATCCTCATCATTTTCAGATAACTAAAACATAGGACTAAAAGCTTACTAATCTTATGAAACTGAGAAACGTTGGAAATTTGGAATGAAGAAGAGACGCAAAAATGCGATGGAAATTGATTGAGGCTGTGACGGCGTTATATAGTGATATGATTTAGGGCTTAGTTGTTTGTGTAGTCCTATGTGTTATATAGTGAGTATGTGAGATTTGTTTTGGGCTTTAGTTGGGCCTGTGATAGAAATAGTAGGAGTTTATTATTTATTCATGTACTGAGATTAGACATCAAAGTGACATGTTTCCTTTTCATGAGTGTTGACTGGTCAAACGGTTGAACCGGCCGGTTGAACCGGTCCGACCGGTTCGACCGTTCCCGGTGGAAAATCCGGTTCGTCGAAAAATCCGGTTTTTAAAACATTGGTTACTATAAAACCGCCTATTTGCGCTTAGTAGGACGAGCAGAAACCCAAAGATACCTCGTGTGCTTAAGACTTCCCTGGAGTACTTCGTAAAGACCTAAAAGGATTTACCCCTCCTTGAAGAATTGAGATACTCACCGACTTAACTCCTGGAGCGACACAAATTTCATGATACGCGATACTTCTCGAAGAAAGATTCCGAACCCGAATATCATTAGTTAAGAGTGCACAAGACTGACAACCCTAAAACCGCGTTAAGAACGATATGCAGGCAATTCGAGTTTTCAGGATAAGTCCTTTGGTTTGATCGATGCCTCCGTAGTATTCAAAGATAAGAAATCCAATTAGAGCGACATACATGAGGAGCACTTTACCTATTATATCGAATCGTGACAGACAATCCACATCGCAATTTTGGTAGACACTATAGGACGCATTATGAACACAGTTAGATTGGAGTACGACCTACTATTCCTAGACTGATGGTCGGGGTGAGCACACTATCTGACATTAGGAGATATGCTTAAGGGAACGCACTATTGATTTTGGAGGAAACAGGAATGCACATCACTCAAACAAGAACTACTATTCCTAAACAAAAAATTGAGCCAATCCTTCAAAAATGTTGAGTTCTTTTCTTACAACTTGATATTTAACTTGATTTCATGACAGTTCTTGTTTGATGAGTTGTGAAGTTAAGTTAGATTCAAGTTGTTACGTAGTTTAAGGATAGGTCCAACTTGTTGCTTAGCTTAATCTCATGACAGTTCTTGTTTGATGAGTATATTCACAAGCAAATAAACACTCGTTTGGGACAAAAATATGGATCTAATGGGTTAGTTTAGAGAGAGAAAGAGATGGGAACCTTGTAGTGAGAGAAACTAGAGAAATATTAGATTAGTTATCAAATGAGGTCCAACCCTCTCCTTTGGTGGAGAAGGCTTTATATAGTACTACATAGGGTGCCCCTAGTAGGCTGTGGAGCGAGCTGACAGTGGGTAAAAGACCCGACCCACTCCACAATATTAATACTAACTAATCTACTGCTAATATATCTAATAAACCTACGAGCTATTAAGTGCTATTAAGTACTCGGGGTGACCGAGTCTTCAACTGAATATTTATATTCCTAACAGTTCTTGTTTGATGAGTTGTGAGACTAAGCTGAAAACAAGTTGTTACTGGGCTTAAACTTATGGTTTAGCTTAATCTCATTATAGTTCTTGTTTGATGAGTTGTGGGGTTAAGCTAGATTTCAGTTGAGGCTCAACTTAAACTACCGAAAGGATGCCTAAGGTTTTTGACGGCTTTACTCAAGGACGGGAAAGCTTGCCTTACTGTGTGATTTTTATGTGGTTTCATTTGTGTGATTTCTAGAGGTTAGGAAGTATTGATAGTACCAATTGGGGAGTAGCACCCGGTACTATTTGGATTGACACCCACACCCTTACCTTCTGTATGCAACCAAAACCGAAGGGTGAATACTGTCCGATCAAGCTCAGACCTTTAGTCAACTGAATTTTGAGGACAAAATTCTATTAACGGGGGTAGACTGTAACAACCCGCTAATTTACAGGACAATACTATTCAACAAAATCGAATTCATTTTCTTGACATTTATTTGAGAACCATTTCACATATACTTTTTACCTGAACCAACGTGAAACCTAGAATAAATTTCAAGTACATTAGAACTTAGGCTATATTTAGTCCACAATGCTCCAGTACCTTGCTCCTACTCCGGTTCACAATTTTAAACCATAAAACAATTTCCTATTCTTTAAATACTTACGGTTGTCAATTCAACAAACGCTACTCGTAATTTAAATTTAACACCCGATATACCCAATACTCACAACAATTATTTCTAACGCATTTTATACTTCCTAGATTATTACCAAAGTTCCAAAAATATTTTCTTACGCCCAATGTAATTTCTTTAATATTAACGTTTAATTACGTATAACTTTCGTTAATCACCAAACCAACAACCAATACCTATTTTTAACACCCAATACATACAACATATACACTTTTTTTTATCAAAACAACACATCTAACCCTATTTATTCCCCATTTCTGCCCCCTCCTTGACTTAAATATAATTGTGGGACAAAAATTTAAATTGGCATTTATTATACACCAAACCTCCACGAAACATGGAAGCCAAATATTTCAAAATGATGGCAAGACCAAGATTTTGGGTGATTTTGTCCCCTCCCCCCCCCCCCCCCCCCCCACATACCCATTCGACCATGCCTATTTATGGGTAATCCATGATGATTTTGACTTCATTATTAAACCTTTGAAAGCCTTCCATTATAAATAGATCATAAGTCCTCATTTCTTTTACACCTAGCTAGTTCAAGTAAAGGAAAAATACATAATCACTTCCCATATATTCATAAAAGTCGACTCCTAGGAGGAGCAAGAAGGAGAACTCTTGGTTTTGGTTAAGAACAAGTATACTTAGGGCTCTCTAGTAAGGATCTGGAGCATTGATCTTGAGGTGAAACAAGTGTCTTACACTCATATCTTACTAATCTCTTTTGTAAGTAATCTTACACTACAAAAACTTTATGATTTTCTTTATGACATAATGCTAATCAAGTATATACTTAATTATCACTTGGTACATGTTGAAAAAGCTTTACATCCACCATGATCCTTTAACAAAAGATTGTGTTTTGAACAAGTTGATTTCAAGAAAACTAGTTAATAAAAGGGTTGTGTTAACCGCACCCTCCCTATAGGGAGGGTTGTACTTTTCCCCGACAATTCGTACGCATGCACAGACAAGAAAAGAAACCTCATCAATTCACACCAAAAAGGTAAGATGGGCCCATATAATAAATTTATATTGAAACTTTGACCTTGTCCAAGTTAGGCCCCTGAGTTTGCGTCATAATTCAAATTTGGTCTGCGTACAAATATGTATTTCATATTATGAAACTTTTATTATTTTTAACTTTGGCCTTGTACAAATATATTTTGCAACCAATCAGTTTATAAAAAAAAAAAAAAAAAAAAAAAAAAAAAAAAAAAAAAAAAAAAGTTATAAAAAATAAAAAAAGTTGTAAAAGTTATAAAAAATAAAAAATAAAAAAATACATTGTCATAACAAAGTTGTAAAAGTTATTAAAAATAAAAAAAGTTGTAATACAAAAAAATACATTTCTTATAATTTTCTTAACAAATAAACACAAAAAAAAAAATTACACAAAAAAAATATATTTCGATATTGGAAAAAAATATATTAACAATATTGGAGAAAAAAAATTAATTTCGAAATAAAAAAAATATATATTTTTCGAAATTAGGCGTTTCAAAAAAAATATTTTAACAAATTAGGCGTTTCAAAAAAAAACTTATAGATCTGCTCAATTAGAACACGTATCTTCCAATTAAGACTGTTTAATTGTAATAAATCAAACAATTTTAGGAAAACCCCAAATTTTATAGAAACCCTAAAAATCAAAGATCTATCAAGAAACCATCACAAAGTATCACATATCACATAATAACCCACCACAGAATCACATAATCACCCACCACAGAACCACCCAACCCAAACCCTAATTTTTAAAAATTAGGCGTTTCCAAAAAAACTTATAGATCTGCTCAATTAGAGCACGTATCTTACAGTTAAGTATGTTTAATCGTAATAAATCAAACAATTTTAAGAAAACCCCAAATTTTTTTAGAAACCCTAATTTTTTAGAAACCCTAAAAATCACAGATCTAACAAGAAACCATCACGAAGAATCACATATCACATAATCACCCACCAACGTATCACATAATCACCCACCAACGTATCACATAATCACCCACCGGAGAATATCACATATCACAAATCCAAAAAACTACAGAAAACATAGAGAAAAGAGAGATAAAACGCTTGTTTAGATCAGAAACAGAATATCACATATCACAAATCCATCACAACAAAAACAGATCTAAAACTTTTTTAGATCTAATAAAGAGAGAGAAAAGAGAGAGAGATAAACGCGTTTCACACACATGTGTGAGAAAAAGAGAGAGAGAAAATGTTTTATACCCCGGTGGGAAAACGCGTTTTTTTTTAAAAAGTCCTTTTTTTTTTTTTTTTAATTGTTGTATTAAAAAGTGTAAATGTTAAAAAAGTTATAAAAAAAATGTAAAAATGTAAATGTTAAAAAGTTATAAAAAAGTTATAAAAGTTTGTAAATGTTGTAAAAAATGTTATAAAAAAATGTTATAAAAAAGTTATAAAAAAATGTTATAAAAAAATGTTATAAAAAAGTGTTATAAAAAAATGTTATCAAAAAATGTTATAAAAAATGTTATATTTCGCTTGACAATGACTACCAACAATTCAAGAATATTTTTAGCAAAGCATCGTCGTTTGTCAAGCGAAATATGAAATCGAAGTTTAAAGGGATATTTCAGCCTGAATCTGTTGGCACACGTGAACCTCCCATTCAGAAAAATAACCGTGGACGTCCGAGCGCAAAGGACAAAAAGGGCAAGGCTACACAAGTCCCGGACTTGAATGAAGTACCAATCGTAGATGGAGGTGCACCTAGAGGTCGCTGGATGTTGATGCCAAACACGGGGCTGGTTCTCGCTTCAACGATCCACCGACCTGTTGCATTTATATCCGAGCATGGTTCGAACACATGTTTTCCGCTTTTTTCCGGGCCAAACGTATCACCACGAACCATTGTAAATGATTACTGATTTATGTTGTAAATCCGGGAAAGAAGGTAGTCGTGGGCGACCGTATTATGCATGTCCTCTTTCAGTGGTAAATAATCATACGTTTTGCTCAGTTATGTAAATAATTTGTCTGTTAAAAATACATTTCTTATAATTTTCTTAACATGTAACAGCCAGGTACAAAAGACTATGGGTGTCGATACTTCATGTGGAAAGATGATTTTGAAAACACGTACTTTAATCAAGCCTCATCTTCAACGCAGTGCTCAAACTGCGTTGCTAAAGATAATGAGATCAAGCTGTTGAAGACAAGAATAAAGACGTTGGAGATGGAGTTAGAATTGGCAAGGAATCCTGAGGATCACGCTTGTCAGTCGAGTGCAAGGCTCCATGGTCTTTTGAATGAAATGAATAATCTTCATATGTCGTAGATGATGTTGTTTTTAAATAATGTGTTAACGTTGTTGTTTAATTGAATGATAACATTTGTTGTTATAGTCGTTTAATGTGGTAACGTTTAACGTGCTATTGTTGTAACGTTTAACGTGCTAATGTGGTAACGTTTAACGTTATACATTACGTGAACTAAATTAGACATAATACATTACATAAAAATTAAAAAAAAAAAAAAAAAAAAAAAAAAAAAAAAACCACCTACAACAAAAGGACAAAAGAAAAAAAAACAAGAAAGTACACCCTAAGTCCATAGGGAGGGCTTGGTTAAAATAGTAGGGAGGGCGTGGATATCACGGGCCTAATAAAATTCTTCACAAGAAAATGGTAAAAACACTATAACTACATGAATGTTAGTAAACTTGTATATTTAAATATTTTTGAGGAATATTTTCATGGACCTTAGAATATTTTTGAGTTTATGGTTAGATCACTATTATTATGTTGAGAAGTTGATGGATGAACTAGGGCTAGATTTGAAGTGGTTGTCAAGAGGTTATAATAGATGGAAAGTTGGAAAAATAGTTTGGCATTATTTACTGTTATTCTGTCCCATTTTAGTAAATACAGAAAAATCAGTAGTGTGGTGATAATTTTAGGCTAGAAATATAGAAAATAGACTTAATAACGAAAACGTAGCCGCTTGAATGAGTTAAAACGGGCTTGTAACGAAAAAGATACGCTAATTTCAATTTTTACGACGAAAACATTATTTTCAGAAAATAGTTGAATCTGTCCAGAATTTTGAGAGATGAAAACTGAGGTTAAATTGTAACTAGACTAGCCGAGACCTTGAAAAGCCGATAGTATACTTAAATACCTTCGCGGGGATAGGTCAAACTTAAGAAACGAAGCTACGACGCAAAAGTTATGGCCAAAAGAAAGTTTACGTCAACATATACGTTGACAGCCTATTATTTGGCTATTAGAAAGCTGTTAGGATTTTTAGATTGAATTTTTGGACCTTTTTGGAGTATATTTTAACTAAAATGGCGTAAACGGAAATAGTAGAACATTATATACACTTATTAGGCGCGTTAGAGATTTTTGAAATAGCCATTAACATGACGACTAAAATTTGATTGTGAGATAAACAAAGTACGTTTTCTAAAGTGGTAATTTTCTAAATAAATGATCAAATTGACGCAACTATATTTTGGCAATAAATATTACAACAACATGTACAAGTGATAAAGTAAAGTATGAACTTGCGTGCATGACCTTGTTTTCGAACCTAAGACATATGTATTATTTAGGTCACGATTAGAGTTATCGGGCTTAATTTACCGTTTGCCGATTTACCAATCGGGATTTGCTTTTGCTAAGGTGAGTTCTCATAGCCCCTTTTTCATTATGTATTTCCTTGGGGGAAAATGGTAATCAAATGATATTTGAATGTTTTCTTGCTGTGATCTACTGTTTTCATGGTTTTGGACAATATGTGTGTTTTGATTGAAATATGTGCCTTACTGTGTGAATTCAGATTGTGTGACTTAGCTTGAACGTGCACAACTGTTTTGTGATGCATTGTTGGTATCATTTTGGGAAGTGGCACCCAATATATCATTTGGGAAGTGGCACCCAGTTTTTTCATGGAGTTTTGTCTGGTGAATTAGTTCAGAAGTTATGAATGAGTTCTTACAGGGTGTTGATGATGTGTTTCAAGGGATATACCCGTTAGGAGTCCAAGTTTTAAAATTTATAACACGATTTACCAAAGATTCAAACGAAACACATACGAGCAAGTATACTCGTCCGTATGTAGTAAGAGATAATTGAGGTAAGCCGAGGTCGTTCACTAGGATTTGTTTTGTTTGTGTGATGTGAATTTTTGCAAATAAATAGCAATCCAACTAGCAATACTAATTAGCAAGCAAATAAAGATGATGTAAATTCAATAATTTAAATACTACACTTGCCTAGACTAGTTTGCACAATTCCTTTGACATGATTATGACATTGGTTCCATTTGATTATGACCAACAAATTAGATGGTGTTCTAATTCGATTAGTGGTGTACTAATTATATTGTTTCCCATACTTTCAATCCTCGTCAAGATTTAGAGATTATAAAAAACAATATTTCAAAATTGATCAATCCAAGATTAACACAACTCAATTACCCGATTCACTTTCGTTTCACAAATAATTAACAACCACACTATTTAGCTTTCCAAGTTAAATTAAGTTTCTTATGAAATGGTCAATACATAAGGTAAAACCCTCATAGACAAAGGTTTACAACTAACTTACTAACAATGTCTTTTTCAACCCAATACATCATTAGAAATTACCCAAACTTAATAACTCTTTGGTGGAGAAAACTTAAGATAGCACAATTTGTTCTTAGTGTTAACTTTTCTTTTATATTAGAACCAATAAGTCATAACCAATCAAGTGAACCATAATTCAAACATCATCTAGGCAAGTGCATAAGGCACTTAGCCACTCATGGTAAACAAAGTAATAATCATAAGAAATTGATCACTAGTAAACATGATTGAATAGTCTTACAAAATGTTGTAATGATGATTACAAATAATGAAGAACACTTGTGAAATAATCAACAACGATCCGTGAGTAATTGAAGTAATGATTGATGAGATTTTAGCCTTCTTGTTCCTGCGTTTTCCTCCTCTTGTCGCCCACTTATAAGAGAAAATAGTGACAGAATTTTGTTGTAGTTTGTTGTATCTTGATTGTAGAGATATATTTTTGTTCTTCTTTCTTCACATATAAATGGAGACTTCCTCTTGGCCGCCAAGCAAACATCTTGGGCTCCAAGTGTCATAATGATGCAGGAACTTTAGTGATTAGAAGTTAATGATTGGCCTTGGTGTTAATGGTGCTTAAAATGAAGAATAAATGCAACTCTTCATATCATTTTTCTGCATACCTCGGGTATGGAAATGTAAACCCTGGGTATGAGCTAAACCTCAGGTATGAATTCCATACCTCCGGTATGAGCTCCCCTGATGCAAACCTTAGGTCTTGAAACTGAAACCTTGGGTTTAGACCTAGTCTTGAACATAACTTTCAACTCAAAGCTAGCATATAATTCCCACTTGTGACACACTTCTTGGCACTAATTCTTGACTTCATTTCCACATCTTTCTCTTGAACTTGGACATAATCATAGCATGAATCTTTGTCTTGAACGGAAAACTTTACTTCGCGCATATTTACTTGATTTTGTCGACTTTTCTTCATCTTTTTCTCTATTTCCTTCGACATAGTTGTACCTGAACCTAAACACATCTTTTGCACCTTTTAAGTGTAATATGTTCATAAATACAACCAAATAACATGCATAATCATAAGAATAATGCTATAAAAACATGTTCAAAATGAGCGTTATCAGTTGAGGATCTGCAAGCATTGGGAAAAGCCCCCTTATGATGAGCGACTGCCTTGCCTGCTCGTGAAAATCATCAAAAACCACACGAGGATCAGTTACCTTTAACAGATATGAATAAATTCGAAATATCGAGGAGTAACGGGAACTTTTTCCAAAAAAAAAATAAGTATATGATTCAAATAATTTAAGTTAATATGCCTCGCACTAGGTATGCTTTTCATTAACATAATGTTTTATAAGTCAAAATTAAAAAGGAAGGTTATCAAACTTGGTGATTTCAGATTTTACCTCAAAAGCACCCGTAAATGTCCAGCGAAGTTGGTTTGTTTTAAGACGTGGTATCACAACAGATAGCACAGGCATGGTGGGCCTGTACTTGGCAATCAACCTGCACATTTAATAATAGTTCAGTTCAGGAGACATATTATCAATGCATTTAAATATAAATCGGGTACATAAAACATATAACCGCACGCACCTAGCAGCTCTTCCAGATGAAGTGAAGCAAATGATAACGGATGCTTTCACCTTGATTGCAGCGCGCACCTAAATACACTCCAATAAGTTAGTATCTCGTATTGATCATATAAAAGTAATATGCTGTAAGATCTTGAAATTTAGTACCGCAGATGAAGCAATAGATTCCAGGTGGCTCATAGGTTCGCCAACGTACTTAACAGTCTTCTTGAAATATGAATCTTGATTGTACACTTTCTCAGACTGCATACGTTAACTAAATCAGTACACTGAAGAACCATATATGATATCAGAAAACAATACAAAGATGCATTCTTTCCACAACTAATTTAATAAGTATTTGAGAGTGAAAATGGACATTTAATACCTCGCCACAAATTTTACCAACAATAGAGATACTCTCAACAGGGTATAGCCCCCGCATTGTCTCTGCACCTAGAAGGATTGCATCAGCACCTGATACAATTCAAAGAAGTTGGATTAAACATAAGATCACTCACTCGATTATATATATAAACGATGATGACTTCTTGATACCATGGTTAACCAAAAAGACTATTTTACATGTAATAAACACAAGCATTATGTAGCTATAGATATATTTTGGAGTGACAGATTCGCTCGTTAGAATTATATATTTACCATCTAAAACAGCATTGGCGACATCAGTAGCCTCTGCACGAGTGGGCCTTAGGTTATCCGTCATGCTATCCACAAAACGGGTAACAACTGACGGTTTCCCAGCCATGTTACATTTGTAAACAGCTGCTTTTTGGAACAAAAATACCTGCATATCAACAATGAAATCTTTTAAGTAACTTCAACATAACCTTACAATTTTTGAAAACACAAAAATACCTCATTTAATTTTTCTATTTTGGAAAGTAAAACATAACCAGTCAGTCAGTAAAACACCGACTACACCCTATTATAATAAACCAATACTTATAATTTTTATCCTATCTTTCCCTAGTATATGTGCCTCTCACACACACTCACCCACACTTTTTATCGTCTTCCTCTCCTTTGGATTAAACTCCATCTTCCCAGAAAAGAAACGAACCATCACCATCCATGGACTTATATACTTTCTCCTTTCCCAAAACTTGCCATCACTTTCACATAACTCTTCCCCAAAGAGTGAATGGCTGTAGAGGGATAAGGTGACGAGGATGGAGGGCGGTCTAGGCTTCAAACGGAAGCTCCTCAACCCCCAGACTCGAAAGGATGTTGAAACCTTTCCAAAGTATTATCTTTTTAATGGCTATTCGAATTTCAATGGATCTACACAACCTAACTCACTCACGAAAAGTCTTGTCGAGATCTAAGCTCAAGGAGGACTGATTTCATTGAAGGTGTGGATTAACTGGGGATTCGGAGTTGGATTGCTTGATTTGGATTTGGGTTTGTTCGATTCGTATTCGGGTTCTAAGCTCTTGATTCATCTTGTTGTCCATCCCTATTGTAAGGGTATAACCTCTTTTCATCATAAATACTTCCATTTAATTAATTGTTATTATGTGATAATCGATTCGTTTTTATTTTAAGTCGTGGTGTGTTTGTTGTCTTAACCTGTCGATTTGAAACCTGCAAATGTTATGTTGTTGTTGTTGTTATTGTGGCTCATAAAAACTTAACCAAAAGAATCCAAATATTGGCTTCTTAATTGGAAGTGTCCTTGTTAGTTTATGTTTGTCCGATTTGTGCTCAAGTTGAATCGTTGTTGTTATGGTAAGAAGTCTACTAGGATGAAACTCATAAGTTATATAGAACCTGTTTAAGTTTTCTTGAGTCATTGTTAACTTTTGGGTAGAACCTGGATTTGGTTTAGAGCCTGGATTTGTTGTTGTTGTATAACTTTTGTGTAGCAACCTGTAAAATTCCCCAGTACTTTGTAAATGTTAATCAAGTATTAAATTACCATTACAGTTCAATTAATCATTTTTACGTGCAAAATTTAAAAATTTTGATTATTACATTACAATGATTCAAACACGTTGATACGTGATTCACAAATACTTTGGAACGAGCTCACACACGGACCACGACAATCCATTATACAAATAAACAACCAAACAGATCCTTATTACTATTTCTCGGCCCAACAGGCTATTTAAGCCCACACTATTCAAGCCCATTTTCCATATTTATTTTATTTTCATACGAGCCAAACCCCATATACTTGGCCTCGATATCTTGACATTTCGACATACAATCTATACTACATTTTACACAATTCGATTCTTCACATTTCAAGGATTCGTGAATGGCAATCTATATTGTCTAGTTCGAACGTTTACTATTTAAACGAGGCCAAAAACTAATCCTAGTCGACACACGTACAAACTAACTCAAGTGTAATCAAATTCGACAAAACTTGTTTTTACCTAAGATATTGTATTATTCCTAGTCGAAAATGAGTCTACGAGCTTATTTTACATCTTTCCTAAACCATTTGGTCATGTCTAAAGATTGTTTGGACCCAATGTATATCGAATACAATATATTACCATACCACTTGATCATAACCAAGCAAGCACGCAAGCACCTCCCCTTAATATCTCCTGTACTCAAGTGCTAGCCTAGGCTTATTCCTCCAAATCCTATATAATCTCTGCTATAATCAAATCGATCCAACTTGTGTCCATAAAATACATTATACTATCATATATATGCATACTTATACGTATACACACTCATTCACTCATTCACACTCAAAACATATAACTCACACATATTTCCTAAGTCTTTTACACTCCTGCCAAGTTTATTCGAAGAAAGCAAGGGACAAGTTCTAGGCATTTGAACCATTTTCCAAACGCTCAAGTTGATCTCGATTCTTTTGTGTTCGTTCTAGCAAGTGACGTACAACCCATTCGATTTCTAGTTCATTTTAACGTGTTTCTCACCACCATTTTGGTGTAGTAAGTCCATCGAACCCATTTCAATACATACTTATGATTTCCTTTGATTCATGCACGTATATATTTTCATTCGATTCATTTCTAGCTTTCCTTTATTATTTTTGATTTCTTGTTATTTCATTTTCGTATAATCATGACCTCTTAATTCTATGGATGGCTAGATAACAAGTACTACATTCATTCGTCTTATATTTCATCATATTAATGCTTAACGAGACTCATTTTGAGCTTATGTTGCATATCGAATGTTCATATGTCATTTTATTCATTTTGGACCTTTTGATTTTGTTGACAAGAAATAGCCCCATTAAATCCATTTTATACGAGTAACATATCGAATAAATTGCACAACCTACTTCTCTATAATCTTAACTAATAAGCTATAACAATAAGCTCACTTAATAAGCTCTAATAATACCTTTTCTAAACCAAAAGTATGTCACGCTCGAAACAGTCTATAAAACTAAATGTTTTACCGATTGGGCCTTAAAGCCCACTAAGCTCATAAAAAGCACTTATCGATAAGCAGTCCAATAAGCAATTTGGTTATGTTAATAAGACCATGTTATAAGCCCAAAATATTCTAAAACCCTTTGGATCATTAATTCTTAACGGGCCTGTTTTAAATTTGTTAAAGCCCATTAAGCTAATAATAAGCACTTTTCAGGTAATAAGCAGTTTTCTAAACTTAAATAAGATGTTTGAGGCTTAAGAAACTCTCAGAAAATTTAATCTATAAGTTTTGAGATTTTTGGACTTAAAATGCAAAATGTTATGCTTATCGGGTTAAAAGTGTAACTTCCACATAATTTATTGTCAAACTGCCATTTTTATAAGTTAAGGGTAGAAAGTGATCATCCAGTAACCAGGAGTGATAAAATGTCATATTGGAACATTTTGGACCATAAATGTAAATATTAACTAACCAAGGACTAACGGTGCAAAAGTTTCACCGTTAGGGTTAAAAGTGTAAATTTCATATACTTGGAGGACCATTCAGTAACTTATTATTACATATATTCACATGAAATGTTTTATACATTTTCATTCAAAAAGGGCATTTATACATTTTGTACGATATATTCAAAATACGATACGTTTATATATATTTATATAACGAGAATTCTAACGAATAAAATAACGTATCATTCACCAACATTCGAGAAAATGATATTTACGGATTCAATAACATAAAAACAAGATAATAATATATATAATATTATTTTTGAACTTTAAGCATTTTAAGCATATCATCCATTCTCATCACGAACCAATTCGTTATCCGATACTAATTTTCACAATCATTATTTGTATTAAACCAAGCCAAAACTATCATAATCTCAGACTTCCCTATTATTCAGGTCGTGTGTTGGAGCCGTTCCCATAATACATTTGATTTCACATTATCTTTGCCACTACATTCAAGGTGAGCTCATAGTCCCACTTTTATCTTTTACATACTTTCAAATACGTGGGGAGATACATGCTACAAAACAGAACACAAGTATTTTCTGTATGCTATACCTGATTGATATTGCCTAAGTTACCACTACTATTGCCATTATTACAAGTCTCTCCCATCATGAGCCATTAACCACTTACGAGTGGACGCGAATATAGTGAACAGATCTGTTGGAGGCTGACTGCCTATTTGAACTATCCAGAAGATGGTCTTAGTTGCTAGCTGGATTAGTCAAATGCACTTTATTTGAAGGAAATAGGTAGACGGCAATCTCCTATTGAGGGCCATAACTCACACCATTAATTTGGTGTGTTCATGCCGTTTGAGCGGTACTGTTAAGGTTTGAGTGTCATGAGACTTAGGGCAATATATCGAACTGTAATATTACTATTTCAAAATAATTGTATTTCTATGCAATTATAGACTTGTGTTCAAACTGATTACAATTACAAACACCATGAATTTACTCAACAATTTTGTTGACTTTTAGCATGTTTACCTCCGGTAATTAATGGAGCATTCAAGGCACGGAGTGGGCAAATAAACTGATGGTTTTTGGTGTCAAATAATTTCTATCATTCATTTCAAACTATCATATCTTTTTGTGAGATATTAAACATTGAAATTTCCTTTTTGTATATGAATTATTAAATGAATGATAATAACTTTCAAAACGTTTCTTTTGAGTCGTTTTCTATGATTATGACTATGATCCTTCCAGTAATACCCCAATTAAATCTTCCGATGTTAACTTAAAATTTAGGGGGTGTTATGGTTGATTTTACTTCGGTTCAAACTCCATTGAGCAGCCACCCAAATAGGGTGTGTGTGCTTCAGTTTGAGTCGTTTCGAGTTGTTTTCAGTCAAGCAAAACCACCCCCACAAAGGGTATGATATGATTTGGTCTTGGTTCGGTTTAATCCCCACAAGTCAGCCACCCATATAGGGTGTGTATGCCTCGGGTTAGAGACTTGTTGTGTTAACGTGACGACCCTCAAATTCACTCACCTAGCAGCCTGGGCAGCAAGTCATAACTTGGTTGCGAGTGTGAGTATTCGAATCACATTTGGCTCAAATATAAACCATATAGGGATGCCTTTATTCGAACCCCACAAGGACCCCAAAGTGTGTTGTTGTGCACATCTAAACTCACAACCCAAAGGGGTGTTGAGTTGCAATTCGAGTTGTCCTAGCACCCAAGGTCTTAGATCAAGACTTTGGTTAGAGTATTTCATTGTGTGGTGAGGCCATGGTTTAGAAATCGACCAACAGCCTCACGTGAGTCCTCAAGGTCACCAAGTTGAGTGGTGTCGAGCTCGTCACTCAAGCTCGACATGAAACTTGTATAATAGTGTGTACCGACATAGCCTCGTATTCGGTTTATTTCACAAATCAATTCCGACTCATTTCTTTTCGCGTAAATAAAAAATCTCACCATAAATCACAACAAGTGGTGAAAATATATTTTACAATACGAGATACTATATATACCTACGATTATAAACTCTTTATACAAGTACAACTTGTAAACCTTAGTCAAAACTAAATTTGTAAATATTTAATCTACTTATATCGCTTACTAAATTGTAAACACATAAAACGATATTTTAGAAAATCTACTTAAGTTTTATAACAATCATAAAGCGGCTATTATGAACATATATTTTTGTAACACATAATTACCTCGAGAAATCAATACACATGTACGAGTCGTGCCCGACTTCCATCAAAATAAACATACTTATCATGTTTTATTAAAATTTGACAAACAAAACGTTTTATATACAACATTTATATGCTAGATTTTAAATTACAAATCATTAAATAAAACCGCTACTTACACATAATTATTCATACACCTCAAAATATATAACTATTTATATATTTTTATAACAACTATTTTACATATCTTTAACAATAATGTTCCAATATTCCGACAACATCTAGTACTATCCGTAATCACTTTTCGTCCATCGTCTTTCGGTTATTGTCAAATCGGAATCTTATTCGTCCTTGATATTTTTATTGTCTTACACTTATGCATTTTCAAGAGCCAATACCTACAATACTTAAAAAACAGTTTCAAACTTAAATGCTGCCACACAAGCAACAAAAACATAAACACTTTAAAACTTTTGAATTAAATTTCGTGGATTCTTAAGCTTAGTCTGTGAACTAAAACATGTCTTACTAATCTAGGTCGCGTGTTGGTGTCGTACACTCGTTGATTCACTGCAATCACTGTTTACTCTATTGAGGTGAGTTTATAGCCCCACTTTACTTATACTTGTTTTACAACTATGGGGTGAGAAACATGCAAAACATTTTCTGGACCACAATACTGTTTATTTTCTCAAAACTATTGCGTAGTTAGCCTAAGCCCTTGAACCCACTGTTATGCACACCTTCATGAACCGTTAGTTTCCATTGGGAAGCGTGATTATTATAAATAGATCTATTGGGGTGACTCCCCCTTTCGATTGGCCAGACAGGTCAATGCGAGCGTATACCAAGTCGGACTACGAGTGTATTGGGTTAAACACTCGCTATGGGCCCCTGATTATTATTTATGTGCTATATTGTAGCGCACTGAACTGTCGAGCCTCGGTTGCATGAACTTAGTGCTAGCGTGATAGACTATTTTGTATGACATTATATGCGTTGTAATGATCGTACACAAAACTACTGGTCCAAACTTATTGCTTACTGCTTTAATTTAAACCTATGAACTCACCAGCTTTTTGCTGACTTTTAGCATGTTTTTCTCAGGTGCTTAATTTGTCTGATTATGGCAAGGTATTGGCAAGGCAAGGGTCATAGCATATTTCCTGAAATGTTTGCACACATAACTTTGACTTGTTTTGTATGGGACAACCAAACTAATGGGCCTAACTTTTCTGAACATGAAACTCTATTGTAAACTCTATTAATCTTGAATGAATGCATTTTAAATAGAGTATGTATTCCATTCTTTATTACCTTGTGTTATGATCTCATATTTTAGTAGCACCCCATGACCCGTTAAATTTGGGGGTGTTACAGATTGGCATCAGGGCCAGGTTATAGAGAACTAGGTACATATAAACCCTAAACTATAACCATTTTTTACAAAAACAAGTCCCTATGACCGCCACTTGCCAGTCTACCTTGCTTGCCACTTTACTTGTTGTTTACTTGTCTTAACTATATGTTACGCTTTATTGCTCGTTGATTTTACATAACTACATATACTATAAGTATTTTATGTATTCTTATACATACTTAACTTACACTATTTACTACGAGTATTTTCGATATACTTACACACATATACCGTTTTTGTCACAGACTATGTCTTCCCACGACATCTCTCAGACCTCGCCGGGAACAGATGATCCCAACATGCAGGTGCTTCGGGCTTATCATGCACCAGACCCAGATCTTATTCAGCCCACACCTACTCCATCACTACCTACATCCACACTCATTACTGATCATTTTCCTGTCCAGCCTACCTCTATTACCGATCCTGCCATACAGCCTACCCCATATGTTCATACTCTCCCTGTTCGTCGCACCACCCGCATGCGCGTCCCAGGACGTCGACTGCGGTACTCAGACCTACCATCCTCACCTCATAAGAGGACTCGAGCCATTTACATGGGTACCTCTACCACTCCCTTATCTCTTTCACCTGTTACATCTCCTAATCAGTCACCACTTCGTTAGAGGCTCAGGAGGGTCGATGACTCATATTCAGCTGGGGATGAGGAAGAGTTGGAGGAGGACCCAGAGGAAGAGTCGGAGGAGGATCCAAAAGAGGAGCCAGTAGCAGATCCTACACCTGAGGAGACTTTACCAGTTGAGCCGCGACAAGGGAAGATGATTATGGAGGAGGTGCCTAGTACTTTTGAGATAGGGCAGAGTTTGAGAGCTGCTTAAATATTAGATGGAGATATGGATACACCTCTTGGGTTAGGACAAAGAGATGTTATGTTACGGGCTGGAGAAGAGGGTTTGGATGTTCCTGCTACTTATGATATTAATGGTGAAATATGGAGAGATATCGAGTGTGTTCACAGCACCCAACCTCGTGCTGATAGTCCAGTGTATGAGCCATCCTCACCATCTTTTGTGCCACCATCTCCATTGATACCAGCTTCTCCTCCACCTGCTGTCTCACCAATGGCGGAGGAGGAAGAGGATGATGTTATGAGGTTCTTGATTCAGTTAGGGGCACAGGCGAGCCTGCTAGATGTTCACTCAGACCAGCTGGAGAGACTTGGGAGACGTGATGAGCGAGTTGGTAGAGAGCTTGCAGGTGTACATCAAAGGATGGATGACATCGGGAGGGATCAGGCGAGAGCTTGGGATGCAGAGTGGACCAATTGGCACAGAATGCATGATTTGGAGTCAGTGATTGCCAGGGTTATGAGGTCAGAGCAGGAGGATCGTAGGGAGGTTTTGGTGTCGAGGAGACGCATTGCACAGTTGGAGTCTACTGTAGGACGATTGGAGTCTACTGTAGCACGGATGGCAGCAGAGTTGGAGCAGCTACGCCTTGGGCATGATTGATTTTAGTTTTTAGTAGTTATGATGTATTTCCACTAAACTGAGTAGTCATCAGTTAGTGGCAGTTGTATTCTTTCGTCTGTATTCGAAACTTGTACTTTTCTCTTACGTATTTTAAGCTTGTAATTTTGTGAACATGTATTGACTCCTAATCTATAACAAGCTTGGTTTATTACTCTATTGTGCCATTTTCTCTATGATTGATCTTATTCGTATACTTTACCTATGGTGATTATACACTTGTGCGATAACAAACTCTCCGAAACTCAATTGTCTCTATCTTCTTGTTCTGATGCAGCAAAATGCCTCCTAAGAGAAAGACAAACAGAAATACTCGTGCGCAACCAGCTAACCCAGGCCCAGCCAGGGCTACTGCAGCAGCTCCACCTGTGAACCGAACAATGCTTGATCAATTAGTAGAGGAACGGGTAGCAGCAGCACTGGCTGCAGCAAACAACTCGACTACTGATGTTGGGAATTCGAGACCAACAAACAACAATACTCGTGGTTGCACCTACCAAGAATTCTAGAATATTATGACTGGAGGTTTTGGAGGTACCGAGGGGGCAGTTGTTTTAGTCAGATGGATTGAGAGGTTGGAAACTGTATTCCGAATATGTAGTTGTTCGGATGAAGACAGGGTTAAGTTCGCATCATTTACTTTTCTGGATGCTGCCTTAACCTGGTGGAACAATTATCTGAAATCGGCTGGCTATGACACTTCTTACGCAATGCCATGGGAAAACTTTAAGGAGATGGTACTCAAGAAGTATTGCCCTCGCAATGAAGTTAAGAAGTTGGAGGTCGAGTTTTGGAACCTCAAAGTGCAGGGTACCAACATGGCTGTGTATAATCAACGTTTCCAAGAGCTTGCTTTGCTATGCCCCGATATGGTCCAGACTGAAACTCAGTTACTAGAAAGGTACATTGGCGGATTACCCCCATCCATCAAGGGTAATGTCACTACCTACAAGGCTGCTGATCTCCATGAGACCATGGAAGTGGCCAACAAATTAATGGACCAAGTGATCGAGGATTCGGCTGAAACGGGTGTGACTAACAAGAGGAAATGGGATGATCACTCCCGAAACAACAACCACCACCCAAACAAAAGACAGGAGGTTGCTAAAGTGTATGCTGCGGGACCAACAGATAAGAAGGTGCACGCAGGAAACTTACCATTGTGTAATCGTTGCAAGTTGCACCACAAGGGTCAGTGCATGGTCAGATGTCACAAATGCCAAAAGATATGGCATATGACCCGTGATTGTAAGGCAAGACCCCTTGCAACTGCAAAAGTTGCACCAACAAATAACCCGAAGGCTGAAATAACATGTTTTGGTTATGGTGAGAAAGGGCATTATCGAAGTGAATGCCGAAAACCTAAGAATCAAGGTAATGGTGGAAACAGAGGTTACCATGGTAATCAGGGTAACCAAAGGAATCAAGGAACCGGCGGAAATCAAGAGCTGTTGGGTATCAAGGAAATCGAGGAAACGATGGAGGAGCCCGCGGGAGGGTCTATGCAGTAGACAAGGTGGAAGCCCAAGAAGACCCGAACATCGTAACGAGTATGTTCATTTTAAATAACCGCTATGCATCAATATTGTTTGATACGGGAGCAGATAGGAGTTTTGTTTCAACTACATTTAGTCCACTACTTGGTATTGCCCCGACCACTCTAAACAACGTATATAATGTTGAGTTAGCTAATGGAAAGTAGAAAGGGTAGACACTATCATAAGAGGCTGCACTTTAAATCTGTTAAACCACCCATTCAACATCGATCTCATGCCGGTAAGATTGGGTAGCTTTGATGTTATTATCAGTATGGATTGGTTGTCGAAGTATCACGCCACCATTATTTGCGACGAGAAGATCGTTCGACTGCCTTATGGGAATGAAGTTTTAATCCTAGAAGGAGACAGAAGGGACAGAAGAAATGAGTCAAGACTAAACGTCATCTCTTGCACAAAGGTCCAAAAATACCTCGAGAAAGGATGCCATCTCTTTCTAGCACAAGTCACCGAAAAGAAAGAGAAGGAGCCAGAGGGAAAACATTTGGAAGATGTACCAATCGTGAGAGACTTTCCAGAGGTCTTCCCTGAAGACTTACCTGAACTCCCGCCAACACGACAGGTCGAATTCCGAATTGACCTAGTGCCTGGTTCCGCACCCGTGGCACGAGAACCTTATCGGTTAGCCCCGACGGAACTACAGGAGCTATCAGACCAATTGTCGGAACTCTCCGAGAAAGGATTCATCAGACCGAGTTCTTCACCTTGGGGAGCTCCAGTTCTATTTGTCAAAAAGAAAGATAGATCTTCCAGAATGTGCATCGACTACCGGGAGCTCAACAAACTAACCATCAAAAACCGATACCCACTCCCGAGAATCAATGACCTATTCGATCAACTCCAAGGTTCGTGTGTTTACTCAAAAATCAACTTGAAATCCGGATACCATCAACTTAGTGTTCGGGAAGAGGATATCCCGTAAACGGAATTCAGAACTCGTTACAGTCACTACGAGTTCCAGGTTATGCCTTTTGGCTTAACCAACGCACCGGCAGTATTCATGGATATTATGAATCGGGTGTGCAAGCCGTACTTAGACAAATTCATGATCGTCTTTATCGACGACATCCTGATATACTCTACGAGCGAGAAGGAGCACGAGGAACACCTTAGGCTAATCCTAGAACTACTAAAGAAAGAGGAATTGTATGCTAAGTTTTCCAAGTGCAAGTTTTGGATACCAACTATTCAATTTCTAGGTCACGTGATTGATAGTCAAGGCATTCATGTGGATCCTGCAAAGATCGAGTCGATAAAGGATTGGGCAACACCCACAACTCCCACCGAAATATGACAATTCTTAGGACTTGTAGGGTACTACAGAAGGTTTATTGAGGGGTTCCCAAAGATAGCAAAGCCTTTGACTAAGCTAACCCAGAAAAACGTAATATTTGACTGGGGAGATAAAGCGTAGGAAGCCTTCCAACTCCTTAAGGATAAGTTGTGCAGCGCACCTATCTTAACCCTACCTGAAGGCAGTGAAGACTTTGTAGTTTACTGCGACACCTCACACAAAGGGTTAGGAGCTGTCTTGATGCAACGAGAGAAGGTGATAGCCTATGCCTCTCGACAACTGAAAACCCACGAAAATAATTATAGTACACACGACTTGGAATTGGGATCAGTAGTGTTTGCACTTAGAATCTGGAGACATTATCTCTATGGCACCAAGTGTATAGTTTACACCAACCACAAAAGCTTGCAACATATCCTTGACCAAAAGGAACTCAATATGAGGCAACGCCGTTGGTTAGAATTGCTCAGCAACTATGACTGCGAAATTCGATACCACCCGGGCAAAGCAAACGTAGTAGCAGACGCTATTAGCTGAAAAGAAAGACCAAAACCCCTGAGGGTACGATCGTTGGGTATGACAATCGTCTCACCTCTCCCATCGAAAATCCTTGAGGCTTAGGCCGAGGCACTCGAGGAAGAAAACAGACCCAACGAGAAGATCTATGGAATGCCCGATAGTGAGAACGGATTCGTGAAAAGAACAGATGGGACATTATGTTTCAAGAACAGAAGTTGGGTCCCACTCTATGGAGGGATACGTGATCTCATTATGCACGAATCCCATAAGTCTAAATACTCCATCCATCCAGGGGCCGACAAAATGTACCTCGATCTGAAGAAACTATATTGGTGGCCCAATATGAAGGCTGACATTGCAACGTATGTCAGTCAATGTTTAACGTGTTCAAAAGTCAAAGCTGAACATCAGAGGCCATCAGGTTTACTCGTACAACCCGAGATTCCTGAGTGGAACTGGGAACGCATAACGATGGACTTTATTACCAAACTGCCAAGGACATCAAGCGGTTACGACACCATTTGGGTAATCGTTGATCGTCTCACCAAGTCCGCCCACTTCCTGCTGATCAAAGAGAACGACATCATGGATAAACTTGCACGGTTATACATAAAGGAGATAGTTCCACGACATGGAGTCCCGATTTCTATCATCTCCGACAGAGATAGTCGTTCCACGTCGAACTTCTGGAGATCACTACAAGATGCTTTGGGAACTGATCTTGATATAAGCACCGCATACCATCCTCAAACAGATGGTCAAAGTGAGAGGATCATTCAAACCTTAGAAGACATGTTGCGAGCGTGTGTGATAGACTTTGGAAACGGTTGGGATAAGCACTTGCCGTTAGCCGAGTTTTCTTACAATAATAGCTATCAAACAAGCATCAAAGTTGTACCCTATGAGGCACTCTATGGTAGAAAGTGAAGATCACCAATATGCTGGGTTGAAGTCGGAGAAAGTCAGCTCACTGGTCCCGAACTAGTACAAGAGACTACTGAAAAGATTGTGCAAATCAAGAGCCGGATGCAAGCGGCTCGAGACCGTCAGAAAAGCTACGCAGACAAGAGGTGAAAACCACTTGAGTTCCAAGTTTAAGATCGTGTTTTGTTAAAAGTATCACCATGGAAAAGCGTGATTCGCTTTGGAAAGCGTGGGAAACTAAATCCCCGATACATTGGACCTTTCAAAATTCTCACCAGAATCGGGCCGGTAGCCTACCGACTCGAATTACCACCAGAACTCAGCTCTGTGCATAATGTGTTTCACATGAGCAACATGAAGAAATGTCTCTCAGATGAAACACTTGCCATTCCTCTGGAGGAAATCCAGGTTGACGAGAGACTAAATTTCATTGAAGAACCTGTCGAGATAATGGATCGAGAAATCAAACGGCTTAAGCCAAGCCGTATTCCTATTGTTAAAGTTCGTTGGAACTCTCGAAGAGGTCCTGAATACACGTGGTAGTGTGAGGACGAGATCAAGCGTAAATACCCGCACCTTTTCTCAAATCCATCGGGTAACTCTAAGTGAAAATCGAGGACGTTTTTCTTTCGAAGGCGGGAAGGATGTGACAAACGGTAATTTTCCCACTAATATTTTAATAATAAATGTTAATTTATTATTACTTAACTATTAAGCTAAGCATTTATGTGCAAACCCACACACTGTAATACACAGTAACTCACCAAAACTATTTAATCTCACCAGAAACAATGAATTTTCCACTTTCTCACATTTACAGACTATAACATAATGAAAGTGAGAGGTTGATGAGGCGAAAAGTGTACCGCTTTTAAGGGGTCATTTAAGCCTTAAATCGTATTTATTTGATCAAATATTGCCCTAAATCGTTCCTTTTGTCATTTTAGGTACTTTTGAGGAGAAATCTGGAAAAGGAGGCATTTTGGACGTTTTTGGAGCATAAAAGTGAAGAAAACGACAAAGTCTCAAAAATCGGCTAAAAGTTACTCTTGACGGCGTCACAATTTACTCTGGACGGCGTCATGCTTTGGCAAGAAAAGTTGGACGTGAAATTTACTCATGATAAGCCAGTGAAAATAGCATGTGAATTCTGACGGCGTCATGCTTTAACTTGATCAAGGGCGTCACGGCTTAAATCATAAGGGGACGGCGTCACGTTCACGAGCTGACGGCGTCAAGCCTTGATAAGCCAGAATGGATTTTGGAAGAGCTAAAGAGGGACGGCGTCAAGAAGGTCATCCGGTAACCCTAAAAGCGGCGAGGTGACGGCGTCACACTCCATAAGGTGACGCCGTCAGATCCAAAAATCTATATATAGTTTTCTAATCTTTTGTCATTAAAGAGAGCTTAGTGTGTGGAATTTTGGGATAAAACCCTAAGACGATTTTAGCTACTTTTTCAGGGCTTTTTGCCTTGAGATCTTCCATGTTTCATTGAAAGATAAGTTATCAATTAATCATTCAATATGTCTATGTGTTGTTTGATTCTATCTTATTCTTGTCTTTTGTTTAACATGTTAGGCTAAATTTATCTTGTGTTTGCTTAGATCTAATGAAACCTAGCTATTGATTATTGGTTGTTAGTGTGTTGTTAGTTGTATTGGATGATTGTTTATCTATGTTAGGCTTAAGAAAACTGGCTAACTTCCTATTCGGTAACTTGCTTGAACGTCTTAAGAAACATGAACCAAATGCGTACTAAAGGTTTTTATGGTTGTATTTAATGCACAAGCGAATTCTAGTGATCCCATGTTAGGAGCTTCCTAGCCGGCTCGACATAGGAGTGAAGTAGGAGCTTGTAGAGTTGGGGAAGTAAGTACGCCACCCCACGAATGGTATTAAGGAATACACCCGTCATCCACGCGACTAATACACACTAATTAACCGGTAAAAGATAGTTAGGGAGTAAGGAAATCTAAGTAAACACATTTCTCTACACATAAGTTTCTCACCACATTTTATTTTCAGTTATTTATTTTATTTGCATCCGTAGTAATTTTGGGTTAGTTGACTAGCAACTAATTCCGCCCACTCCTTCAAACCCGAGATTTTACTTGCTTTCATAAAATTATAAAAACATAAAAAAGAATCTTCCTCAACCCTTAGACCTAATTAGAGTAGCCTTTCATACCTAACGAACACTATTCCCTGTGGAGAACGATCAATCCCCCGTACTTACCACTACACTATACTACATCGGTCAGGTACACTGCCTGGTGGGGTTGTAAGCCTCTTGAGATCTCTCGAGAGGTAAAACCTGTTGTAAGGTTACAAAACCACGCAATCAAGTTTTTGGCGCCGCTGCCGGGGAATAGTTATTGTTTAGGTTGAATTTTTATTTCTATTAGGTCTACTCACTAGATTCCTTTCTAGTGAGATTTTTATTTTATTTCTCTAGATTTTCTTTAGTCTATCTATTTTCTTCGTGTCTTTGTTCGTAACCATTACCGTCCGACATCATGGAAGATGGTAATATCCTTAACCCCCACAACCCACCACCACAACAACCACAACCACCTCCTAGAGCCCGTACTTTAGGAGAGTATTCCCGTCCTAGCCACCATGGCTATCGAAACACCATTGAGCTCACTCAAGGAGCCAATATCACACCCTTGCGATCCGACACCATCCGGTTGGTGCAAAGTGGATGCGCATTCCATGGACTTCGTTCTGAAGATCCTAATCAACATCTCAAGGACTTTCTTAAAATCGTTGATTCTATAGACCTTGATGTTGCCACTCGAGAGACGACCCGATTGCGTCTCTTCCAATTCTCTTTGCGGGACCAAGCTAGTCAGTGGCTAGAACGTCAACCCGCAGGATCCATTACCTCTTGGGATGATCTCACCACTCGTTTCCTTGCTCAGTTCTTCCCACCAGGAAGAACTACCAAGCTAAGGAATGATATCTTGATGTTCCAACAACGTCAAGGCGAAACTCTCTACGAGGCATGGACTCGATTCAAGGACTTACTCCAAAAAGTCCCTCACCATGGCATAGAACTTTGGCTCCAAGTCTAAATCTTCTATGACCATATCAATCTCTCCACGAGGCAAACCATTGACCAATCGGCCGGTGGCAAGCTACGTGATCTAAGTGCGGAACAATCATGGGCTCTCCTAGAGGATCTTGCTCTTTATGACAACGAAAGTTGGAGTGATCCCCGTGATTTGAATAAAACGGTCAAGGCAATATCTTTGCCTTCTAACAATTCAAGCACTTCCGACCGTAGGATCATAGAACTTGAAGACCAAGTCAAGTTTCTCATGAAATCTTACGAGGCTCCTAAACTTTCAAACCAAGTAAACAAAATCACTTCTTCATGTGAATTATGTAGTGGTCCCCACGACACTCGTGATTGCATGGAACTCCCCGAACAAGCTTTTGTGGACTACGCATCCTCGCGTACCGACGGAGCGGGAGACAAGTGGTACACTTTCAAACCCGAGCCAAACCATTATGGTGATTCATACAACCCCTCATGGAAAAATCACCCGAACCTTAGGTGGAAACAAAACCAAAACTCGCAACAAACCAATTCTTCCAACCCACCTAATCGTTTCCAATCAAGCGGTTCCAACTCGAACCGTACTTTCAACAACAATCCTTCCGGCAATGGTAGTACCAATAACTTTGAAGGATTGATGTCTCAATTTATGGCATCTCAAGAAGCTCGGATAGCTAGATTCGAGACCGAATTCAATCAACAACAAACTGAGATGACCAATAAAATTGACAACTTGTTGAAAGCTCTCCATAACCAAGTGTTATCACCTCCACATAAGGACGCTAGGAACACAAATAGCGGACCCCAAGTCAAAGACCCTTCTTCATCCAAACATGTCCACTTCGTCAACGTTGTCACTATTAAACCAATCGATAGGAGCATGGAAGAAAGTGACAAGAATGAGGGTAGGATAGAAAGTGAACCTAAGGATGAGGATAGGAAAGTCGAGGTTGATAAGGAAGTTAGGACAAGTGTGATTGAGGAAGTAGATAATGATGAGGACTACTTCAATAAGCTACCCACTAAGGAAGAGCGTGCATATCATACAAACTTATTCGATGACCCCGAGACACCATACTTCCTAGGTAGACCAATCATAGAAATAGGCGACCCTTCTAATCTCAACATACCATGCAACATCGGACATCTACATGTGTGGAAAGCTTACATCGACCTTAGATCGCCCATAAACATCATGACTAGAGCCCACTACAACTTGATAATGAAAAATCAACTTGGGTATAGGATGCTCCCTGACAAGGGTTGGATGAGTAACTTCACGGGAAGAGTTAAGGGATTACCGGTTTATGTAGGAAACTTCACCTATGTCACCGACTTTGTAATTGTAGAAGATATCCGCCCAATAGTCGATGCATCCTTGACTCAAGTGGTTTTTGGAAAACCATTTGTTGAGGTCTCTAGAATGACTTATGAACCTTCCTTAGGGATAGTTAGATTTAAGGATGAGACCGATGAAGTAAGCTACCAAATGCCATATAAGATAGAACAATTCCAACACTTGTCAAATGTTGAGAAGGAGCTTAAACAAGCGGTCTACTATAGGAATGATAAGGATAGAAGTAAAGGAGTAGACTATGTTATGGAAAGGATATTCGGTTTCTACAAGGATTGTTTGAAATTAGGACCGGAATATAGAACCGGGAAGGAGAATGGCCTAGGAACCGTGACCGATGATGGAGTCACGTAATGTACGTGAATTTGAGTCTAGCTACAAGACTCGTTAATAAAGAAAAGCGCTTCTTGGGAGGCAACCCAAGCTTTATTTGTTTTATTTGCTTTGTGTGTTTATTTATTTGCTTGTTTGATTTTATTTTCCGTATGTGTGTTTAATTTTTATTAGTATTGATTCATGTTAAAAACTAATTTGTGAAAATGCTTTATGTTGTTTTTAACTTCGTCTTAACTACATATAAAGGTATTTTGCAAAAGATAAGTGTAAGGGAAATCTAAATCGGTTTATTAGAACACAAATGAACATGAATCGTAATAATAATAAATTAGCATACATATTCGTATTTGTTTGAGTCAAATGCTTGTATCGAGTCATAATGATGTTTTGCAGGATTTCCAGGAAGTAAGGTAAAGGTTTTTCCAGAAATTTTCCGGGAACTTAAAACGAAAATTTTTGTCAGGTCATTTCTGACGGCGTCAGGGGTTATAACCTGACGGCGTCAGATTTAATTTCCAGAAATTTTTGAAAGTTTTGTTTTCATAAAAAGTTTTTATTAAATCTCCAACTTATAATCTCCAGGAATCTGCAAAATTATCATTCCACAAGCATTATATCCTTATATATAGATTTTTCCCGCCGATGTTATGCAGGTTTTCGTGTTTGTTTTCTCAGGTTTAACAAGTTATTTTGGACAAGGAGATGTTTTTGGAATCAAGCTTATGGCGATGCATTAGTCATGGAGCTTCAACATTACTTTGGAGGAAGATTTAACCGTGTAATTTCATTATCCACCGAGCGAATCAGGGGAGTATTTGATTTCATTCTTTTACTTTTTGCTTTTACATCTTATTATTTGAACATTGGGGACAATGTTCATCTTAAGTGTAAGGGGAGGGTAAAAGTACGATTTTAGAGAATACAATTGCGCTTGATTTTTGTTTGTTTGATGGTAGATGTGTAATAAAACTGAGAGAAATACTTGTTAAGGTAATTTTAGTGCCAAATTTAAAATTTTTTTACAACATTTAGGAGTGAAACTTTAGTTCTAATAAGCGTCTCACGGATAGGAGTTATATGACTAGCACAAAAACCGTACCACTAAAAAAATTTTCCACCCCCAAATATGTGAGGTTCGCCCCTAGAATTGGTAGGAAAAGCATTTATGCTATGATGTGTGTACCGGTAGCACTTAGATTCTAGAACTTGCGTTAGGACCATTCCGAGGCCACAAGTGAGACTACATTCGTGTAGTTAGATTTACTACATGATAAGAGGCATTAGGATTAACCCATTGTTTTACACCTGTGTTTTTGTTATAATTACTTTGGCTACATTGGTCAAGTAATTCTCCCACACCCTTTGCGTTGTACTCATTTTTAGTACACGATACCCCTAGTACACCCCTCAGAGCCTATCTTTTCGTTTCGACCTTTAAGCATTTTACTTAAAGGAAGAATTTGTTACACCCCACTTAAATGTACACCCAAATCGCCTTAGCCTACCTTGTATGCACTCATTTTTAGTGCATTATTGTTACAATATTTGTTTAAACCCAAGTTAATTATCTAATTGATTACATGGTTGCTAAGTCGAGTCATATCCTTGTACATATTGTTTTGGGACGATTGGGACTCATGGGTAAAGTACTAGTGTAATGGAGTAATGGGGAAGAACATCATTTATTACCCCCATATATGCTAAATATTTTAAAAGTACTCCAAGTTTTTCGATTATCTTAATTCGAGTCATTAGATTAGTATTTGTAAAGTTATGTAAAAATTCAAGTGTAAGGGGGATGCAATGCCCCTATGATGTATTATTTTGGATGGTAGGGTAAAAGTGTATGCAAAAAAAAAAAAAAAAAAAAAAAAAAAAAAAAAAATCAAGAAAAACACAAAAAAATGAGAAAAAGAAAAATAGAAAAAACATACGGACTACCATCCCGTTTTATTTTATGTTTATTTTATGTTTTTGTTATTTTGTCATTAGCTTAAGATCGAGTCTAGTCTTGGCTTAGCAACATTGTATAGTACATGTAATTGATCAAGATCTTTAACTAGCCACCAGTAAAATATCCTTTATCCAACAAAACCGTGTTTTCCTTTTCCCTACACCTAACGTTATAACCCATTTAAAAGCCCTCTTTGATAGTTTATCTTAGGTGCTTACGCCTAGTGGAGGAGGTTTTCGATCCTTTCCCAAGCCTATGGTAATCTATTTGCTATGACAGGTAGTGAGAGATATTATCCGTTTTCATTTATGAGATTTATTTTGATGACACTTGAGAGATGTGAGTATCTAAACACTACTTGTGAGGTGCTAGTATGTAATCTCCGTGCTTATTATGATTGAAGTGGAACGATTATTTGTTGTAATTACTTTTATGTTAGCATTAAATGACCCCTAACTTGTATTTTGATTAGAATAAAAGCGCATTTGCTTGAGGACAAGCAAATCTCAAGTGTAAGGGTATTTGATGAGGCGAAAAGTGTACCGCTTTTAAGGGGTCATTTAAGCCCTAAATCGTATTTATTTGATCAAATATTGCCCTAAATCGTTCCTTTTGTCATTTTAGGTACTTTTGAGGAGAAATCTGGAAAAGGAGGCATTTTGGACGTTTTTGGAGCATAAAAGTGAAGAAAACGACAAAGTCTCAAAAATCGGCTAAAAGTTACTCTTGACGGCGTCACAATTTACTCTGGACGGCGTCATGCTTTGGCAAGAAAAGTTGGACGTGAAATTTACTCATGATAAGCCAGTGAAAATAGCATGTGAATTCTGACGGCGTCATGCTTTAACTTGATCAAGGGCGTCACGGCTTAAATCATAAGGGGACGGCGTCACGTTCACGAGCTGACGGCGTCAAGCCTTGATAAGCCAGAATGGATTTTGGAAGAGCTAAAGAGGGACGGCGTCAAGAAGGTCATCCGGGAACCCTAAAAGCAGCGAGGTGACGGCGTCACACTCCATAAGGTGACGCCGTCAGATCCAAAAATCTATATATAGTTTTCTAATCTTTTGTCATTAAAGAGAGCTTAGTGTGTGGAATTTTGGGATAAAACCCTAAGACGATTTTAGCTACTTTTTCAGGGGTTTTTGCCTTGAGATCTTCCATGTTTCATTGAAAGATAAGTTATCAATTAATCATTCAATATGTCTATGTGTTGTTTGATTCTATCTTATTCTTGTCTTTTGTTTAACATGTTAGGCTAAATTTATCTTGTGTTTGCTTAGATCTAATGAAACCTAGCTATTGATTATTGGTTGTTAGTGTGTTGTTAGTTGTATTGGATGATTGTTTATCTATGTTAGGCTTAAGAAAACTGGCTAACTTCCTATTCGGTAACTTGCTTGAACGTCTTAAGAAACATGAACCAAATGCGTACTAAAGGTTTTTATGGTTGTATTTAATGCACAAGCGAATTCTAGTGATCCCATGTTAGGAGCTTCCTAGCCGGCTCGACATAGGAGTGAAGTAGGAGCTTGTAGAGTTGGGGAAGTAAGTACGCCACCCCACGAATGGTATTAAGGAATACACCCGTCATCCACGCGACTAATACACACTAATTAACCGGTAAAAGATAGTTAGGGAGTAAGGAAATCTAAGTAAACACATTTCTCTACACATAAGTTTCTCACCACATTTTATTTTCAGTTATTTATTTTATTTGCATCCGTAGTAATTTTGGGTTAGTTGACTAGCAACTAATTCCGCCCACTCCTTCAAACCCAAGATTTTACTTGCTTTCATAAAATTATAAAAACATAAAAAAGAATCTTCCTCAACCCTTAGACCTAATTAGAGTAGCCTTTCATACCTAACGAACACTATTCCCTGTGGAGAACGATCAATCCCCCGTACTTACCACTACACTATACTACATCGGTCAGGTACACTGCCTGGTGGGGTTGTAAGCCTCTTGAGATCCCTCGAGAGGTAAAACCTGTTGTAAGGTTACAAAACCACGCAATCAGAGGTTATCTCACTTTTTCTGAAAAACGATACCACACGCGTACCAACACCACATTAGTAACCGTTTAATCTCATGAATTATTCTCTGAGTCAATAAATTTCATTTCTATACCAGTTTTATAAAAACATCTCCGCAATTTTAATTGTCACATTTATATCAAACCGGGGAAACACGATTTCACCTCAGCTCAACGGGACACGGGGTACACCAACTACACCCTATTATAATAAACCAACACTTAATTTTTATCCTACGTTTCCCTGGTATATGTGCCTCTCACACACACTCACCCACATTTTTTATCGTCTTCCTCTCCTTTGGATTCAACTCCATCTTCCCAGAAAAGAAACGAACCATCACCATCATCATCCATGGACTTATATACTTTCTCCTCTCCCAAAACTTGCCATCACTTCCACATAATTCTTCCCCAAAGAGTCAACGGCTGTAGAGGGATAAGGTGACGAGGATGGAGAGCGATCTAGGCTTCAAACGGAAGCTCCTCAACCCCCAGACTCGAAAGGATGTCGAAACCTTTCCAAAGTATTATCTTTTTAAGGGCTATTCGAATCTCAGTGGATCCACACAACCTAACTCACTCACGAAAAGTCTTGTCAAGATCTAAGCTCAAGGAGGACTGATTTCATTGGAGGTGTGGATTAACTGGGGATTCGGAGTTGGATTGCTTGATTTTGATTTGGGTTTGTTCGATTCGTATTCGGGTACAAAAGGTAGGCGGCGTGCGACAATTGCATTACAAGTGCAACTTTTAGATTTATGAGACTTATGGCACTAGAGTACAAGCTACTAGTGTCATGCATGTTTTGTCTCATCCTATGCCTCGGGCTCAAGGATCTCACCGCTTGACTCGATTAAGTTGTCCAATTAGAGAACATGTGTAAATAACTCTAGGTCTAACGCTAGAGAATAAACACCTTGGGTTGCAATTCACTCACGTCCCACGAAGAGCAAAAGGCAAGTGCAAGTGTCCTCAAAATTGGATGGCATAAACTTAAATTTCAAATAGGGTATCACATAATTTTTGACAAAAGCATGTATCAAAAATTGTGTACAAAGAGGCATGCATACATCTTTGTAACACAAGTTTGCAAAAAACAATTTTTTCAACTTATTAGGTGTACTATTATCACGGGTAAATAATGGTCAAAAACCTTATAGTGTACTCTACATGAGTCAAAAGAACCAAGTTCTTCCAATAATTCCCTCATATGCCGAAGCATGTAGTGGGGCGGGAAAAGACCACACAAAACCCTAGATCTTGATTTGATCAAAGATCATTAATAATAGCACAAAACTTTAGGTATCTTATAGTTAAATTTTATTAAATCACACGATATCCAGCAAGCTATATCCTGGTAGCTTCGAGTAATGATCCACACCCTCAATAGCTTGATGGAACCCGCGATTTAATTAAATCATATTTCAATAGTTTATAGTCCGTTTAAGTGTAAAAAAAGTTTCACACATAACACATAACTGGTCACAAGGAATTAAGTGTGTATATTAACAGACAATAATTAAATCTCACGATATCCAGCAAGCTATATTCTGGTAGCTTCGAGTAATGATCCACACCCTCAATAGCTTGATGGAACCCACGATTTAATTAAAAGCAAGTTTCGATATAAGTAATTAGTATGTTTTTATTTCCAAAATCAATAGCATATATGTAAAGCAAGTCACAAGGAATAAAACATATAAGCAATTAAAACAGACAGAAGAAGGGGTAGAAGGAGAAGACAGACTCTAATGGAAAGCAGTAAAACAAGTAATGCTCCAAAACTCAAGAATGAGTCTTCCCCAATTGGAGAATCTAAGGCTCCCACAAGGTTTTCGAGCTAGGTACCAAGTGGACCACAAACGTCATAATAATGACCGCATAAGCCTTAAGATTGGAAAAGAAAAAGAAGAAGTACATGTTACAATAATCTTTTTAATTTTCCTAACCCCTTTTAAGTCTTATTAACCATTAATAATTAAACAAGATCAAGATTTAATTAAATGACAATAATGCATGTTATTGTCATAACAATTAATATATGTGTTTAATTAGCATAGCAAGCGACTCTATGTGTAACCCATAACACCAAACGAGATGGCTCGTGATGCCACTGTAGGGAATTCATATTGATTAAACCATCAATACCACAAGTACGCAGCGGATGGATCTATATTTAATGTTATAAATTAAAACACATAATAAATACTAACCTCGAATCTATTGAAAAATAGATAACCACCAAGTCTTAACCTTGATCACGAACACTTCAATGGATCTCGTATCACCAAGAAACCCTAATCAACTATAATGAGTTGATTTCTATCGAAAACTCACACTACACGTCTAACGAGAGCGTTAGGATGCTAGTGCTTAACCCACGAGCTTACGAACTAAACACGAATGCTAGTCGTAGAGAAGAAACAAAGCCAACTCCCTTACTTGGGGTGCTGGATGTTTTTTAGAGGGCAAGAGAGAAGATCAAAGAATGCTTTGATTTGAGGTGTGAATAAATGAAGACCTAGAGGTCTCCTTTTATACTAATAGGGTAGCTTAGGGAAAAAGTCACCCCTCTCTTGCTCTAGCCCATATGGCTGGCCACCCCATGGGTTCCATGGGCCTCCATATTGCTTTTTGGTCCTTGTGAAATAACTATGTACAATACAAGCTAACTTTGGACTTAACGACCGTTAACCGTTACACTAACGGACTAACGACCGTTATGTATATTTCGTGGATTATATTAATTATAATTAATAGTATACATTAAACATATTAATTATATTTAATAAACGCTCTCTAAATGTATACGTGTGTGCCCCGATAGGCTCACGTAATTTCTAGCCGTATAACTTATTGATTTACGAACGCATAACCAATAACAAGCTCGAAGACCGGTGAAGATGTTATGGTTCGTGGTGAGTGTTAGTGAAGTTGGCTTTTGTATCCGTTTTTGTTTCTAAGAGGTGGATTAGATTTAAAATTGTTTGTGATGAAATGGTGTCGAATGTGAATACAAGGTTTCGGTTATTTTGTTGCAGTTTGGTAGTTGAATTGTGTAGGGAATATGTCATCGTTTGCTGTGTTAATCAAAATGAAATCTTAGCCTTGTGACTTTTTTTATTTTATTTTTGTTCATGTTTGGATCGGCTGCAAAATTCTTTGATCAATCTGTGTTTATTGATAATGAATTTGAAGTATTGTGATCTGGTTTGTATAACGTTCATTTTTTGGTTTGAACTGCTTAATTCCATATTGGACGTGACAATTTACTTAAACTTTGTATGAGCATTGTTAATGGTCATAGGGGTTCTACCGCAATGGTAATTTGAACAGTTCACGTGGTAATAAGAGTTGATATACGACCCACTGTCGACTGGATTTTGCATCTGCTCTGCGCTTAATCATCTAAAATGTGCTCGGACGAGTATGATCAAAGTATTGTAGAATAAGGTTATCTGAAATACGACTTCTGAGTTCATTTAGTTCTGTCACCCCCCAAAAATCTTGTTTTCTCTTGTTTTCGCACCACAATTCCTTTAACTTATTTCTGCATACAAAAAGTGAAAACATGGCACTTATCATGTTACTTTAAACTAGTGAATCACTGTAACAAAATATGAAACAGGCAGAATACTTACAGAAACTGAATCACTCTCTTACACTGTTGATACAAAAGTTGGGCGTTCCTTGATTCCGTACCAATTCGATCTTAATGCTTGAGACCTGCGCACTAAGAAAACAGAAAAACACCGTTAGGCTTATCGTGGGATTGTCTCCCACGATTATCCTCCGGTGTGAGAGTAAGTAATCGGTTTTAGGGTTTGTAGAAGAGTTAGGGTTGTGTAAGTCGTACCTTTGTGAGGGTTGAGATACCCTCTATATATGGACACGAAATCCTTATTGGTTTCGTGTTCCCCAATCTTCGGTGTATCCCGCGTAGGGCGGTTAGGCAATATATATCCCATAAATAAAAGATATATTATCGCAGCCATAAATAGCGTTGGGTTTGGGCCATCGTGAGCCCAAACCGTTATTGCAATAGCCCATATCGTGACGGGCTTGAGTCCATTCGTGATGGACTTAAGTATGGGCCGGGTTCGTGACCCGAATACGGACTATACGTCATCATGTCCCCCCAGTCTAGTGTGCGCAATGCGTGATTGCGGATACTAGACTAACAACTTAAAAAAAATTTCTCAATGCGTAGCGGGGAAGCTTTAAGTATTTCCCGCCAAAAGTAGTGAGTTAATCCTAGTCCAAGTATCTTCTTCGAAAATCGTGTGTGGTGGGTGAAAAAGTGCTTTACCTTTTGGGTTCCCAACCGTACGATTAGAGCAAGTGGGGTACACATGTCGTACATCCACGAATATGTGTACCCTATATAAACTTTAGCCGTCATTTGACTGTGGTTACCACAGTAAAAAGAAATCATCATTTTTTCGCCATTGTTAAACCTTCAAGAAACAAATCAACAAAAACGAAGATAATAGCGAGTGCGCCGATAATAGGTATTATGGTTCTTCAATTATCTGAGATTAGTTCCGATATGTCTGAGGATGAACTTCGTCAGTTCACCTCAGACTATTATATCCCTCTCGCATTGCATCCGGTAGTTCCGGGCGCAAATGCATCGATAGCGAATTTCCCGCAAGGGAAGGTGGGGGTTTATACGCGCTTTTTCGAGTTCGCGAACCAGCGTGTTCCCATTTCCCTGTTTTTGTGCGATATCTTAAATAATTATCACTTGCACATCTCGCAACTGCACTGTATAGGTGCGGCGAAAGTTACTAATTTTGAGGTAAATTGTCGCCTGTTGGCGATTGAACCCACTGTGCATCTATTCCGCGCGTTTTACCACACGTCATGGTTGAACGGGTGGGTCACTTTTGCTAAGCGCGCAGGATCTCTGCAGTGTTATGCAAAGAAATTAGACACACTAAGGGTATGGAGGGAAAAAAGTTTTCTGGATTGATAGTGCATTTTTTCCCTGGGCATTTGAGTTCTATACTCAAGAATCGTTGCCGAGAGATGAGCGCCCAGACCCCGGGTTGTATAATGTGGCGGATGCGGAGACAATAAACACCAATCGCATACCTATTGAACCATATCCAGAAGATTTTTTGGTGCACATGGGCATCAGTCACAACTACTTTGGTAGTCCGGAAGAGGTGCCAACATTCTTGGATGAAGACGGCCGGGGTGGGTGCTTGTCTCTTCCTTCCCCCTCACTTGGTAGTTGTAAGCATTCTTTCCTTTGTAGTTTTACTAACGCATTTGCTATTTGTTTGTTGCTTTGTTGCGCAGAGATGGACTTGTTTGATGTTGTTCGCTTGGCGAAGCCTACAAAGGTGATCGTAGGGGTGCGCCCCTTGAGAGATGAGGAGCAGCCATTGCTTCAGGCTACTGCTGGGCGCACAATGTTGATTGCGCAGGAGGAAACAGAGGAGACAGAGGAGATAGGGGAGGTTCCCGCAGGTGTCACCATGGCCACTCCTCTGTGTAGCTTTCCCTCTGCTGAGACACATATCCCTGTTGAGTTGGTGCATGTAGACTCATCAGGGAGTGCTATGGACGAGTCTGGAGATGAAGGCTTGGTGCGGAAGCGCAAGAGGGCGTCTGGTGATGATGGCGCAGGGACATCAAGTAAGCGCCCTGCGCTTGTTGTCGAGCGTCCCGCCGAAGAGGATGCGTCATCGCATAAGACTTCTCCCCCCACGTAAGCATTTGTGTCTTTAGGTCTTCAGTCCTTTATTACGCTATTAGTATTATAGAGTAACTTTGTATTTGCGTGTAGGGCTGAGGCTGTTGTTGATGATGATGCGCATGTGGAGAGTTCGCCCCCCAAGGCTGATGTTGGTGATTTTGGGCCTGAGAGTCTAGTGTTTGAAGAAAAATCTGCTGGAGATGCGTCAAGGAGTAACCTTCTTGAGGAGTTGGCATTGTCTACTGCGCACCAGGCTTCATTGGTGGCGCGGCTACAGGCTGAGTATGCTGGTGAGAGCAGCCTGGTTGCTCAAAAGGATAAGGAAATCGAGCTTCTAAAGGCGCAGTTGGCTGGGGCGCAGGCTGAATTGAGAGCATCCGCTATGTATGACCAGAAGGTTGCTGATGAGAAGATGTTGCTCATGTCTGATCTGGCTAAAGAGCGCACTGGAGCGAAAGAGTACAAGGCCTCCTGCCTGTGGGCCATGAGATATATGGAGCTGAATAAGGGGAAGCTCATGTCTGATCTGGATGCGTTCCGCAAGGCTGTGGAGAGCTTGCTGGAGAATCAGGAGGGCAAACTGCGCAAACTCAGCATTGAGTATGATGAGGAGTTGTATCCTCATTTGATGTCGACTATAGCTGAGCGCAGGTGGCTTATCAGCCATGGTTTGCGTCTGGCCACCATGACCACGTTGGAGTCTCGAGAGGTTAAGGAGTCCTTCGGGAATGTGGTTCAGTGTGCCCTAGCGCGTGGTAGGGCGGAGGCGGTAGAGGAACTGTGCGCATCCAAGGTTTTGGCGATGTCTCCTTCAGAAGTGCCTGGTTATAATGAGAATGCTTATGGCGAGCTTGTTTCTGCTATGGAGAAGTTAAAACTTTTTGAGCTTCCTCATATAGCGCAGCTGGAGCGGGACCAGGACTTCCCTATTAGTGTGATTATGGAGGGTTTGACTTTGCCTAGACATTCATCCGCGAATGCTGAGGAGCAGCTTGATTATTATTTGAAGCCGGATGTGTCTCAGCTACAGGTGCCCATTTTCGCTCGCCCTCGTGACATCCTAAACCCTTTTGCTCTTGAGAGAGAGATTCCATTGAAGACATCTTTGGAAGCTCACGAGATGAGACTTGCCAAGAAGAGGGGTCAGAAGGGGAAGGCTATCCTGTGTGGTCTTGGCGCAGCTCACATTCCTAGATCTGATGGGGTGCCTGTTAGCGTACCAACAGTAGCGCCTGGGGATGCTAAGTTGTTGCAGCTGCTTACAGATGCTGGTCGTGTAGCGCACCAGGCAGGTAGCTCAGGGCTAAGGCGTACTCGTAGCATGTCTTGGTAGTTTTGGTGTAGTGGTATTTTGTTATATGTCCACTTTTTCCTTGTACATATGCTTGTTGGATGTGTACTTTTGATGAACTTGTTATAATGAAGCGTTGATTTTGAATAATACCATTGTATGCATATTATATCAAATTTGGCTATGGTTTATAACGTTTGTACTTAGTTATTTTTGCATAAAAGATGTCTAAGAGTCAAATCGCTTGTATAAACACATTTGAAGAGGGTTTACAAGGATTCATAATCACTTATACTTATCTTGTATGAAAATTATGACATAGTCGTGTATGACATGGTTGTATATAACATAATTGTGTATGAAATTTACAAGTTGCTGTGTACCCATCATGGGGTGCACAAGTGTATGGATTGCAGCGTGCTACTATGACCATACTAAGGGGTTAGTTGTCTTAACTCCTAATTTGTTAAACGCGCACAGTGTGCATTGATGTGTACCCGTCGTGGGGTACGCATGGAACTTACTCCAACGTCTTGAGAATAAGGTGTTTAACAAGGATGCGTGATCCGGTGTTGATGGGTTTGCAACCCTCTTACTCAACGAGTCATTTGTTAGGTTTACTCATCCTTTTACCATCGTGGGTTTTTAATTAGTGCATGCGCGCCATGTAGGCAAAAGATAATATAATAAACAATATTGAGACATAAATTATATGTAAGCAATAAAGTAAAGTATGTTGCGGAGTTAGCTAGAAACCGCAACATTTTATTAATACTTGCAAGTTTTTGTAAAAAGATAAAAAAAAACATTTGTCTAAATGAAACAAAGAATGTAAGTACATGGATATTTATTTGGCACTTACTAAAGTGCGTGTGTGTCCATGCATTGGGTCGTAACCTTTCCTAAAGATAGCATCTCTTGAGATTGCAGATATTCCATGTGCGTTGTAGCTCACGGCCTTCCATGTCGCGCAGCTTGTACGCGCCTTGTCCTAGTGCTTCAACGACCTCATAGGGTCCTTCCCACTTTGGTCCAAGTTTACCTGTGTCTTCTGCGTGGCTTGCATCATTAGCGCGGTACACAAAGTCGCCAGGTCTGAATGAGGTGCTTCGAACTTTAGCATCGTAGTATCCCTTCATCTTTGACTTGGTTTTTGCCTCCCGTATGGCTGCGCGCTCGCGCCTTTCCTCCAGTAGGTCCAAATCTATCCGTCGTTCGTCATCATTGGTCGCGACATTAACTTCCGCGGTGCGGATAGTTGGCATCCCAATTTCAGCTGGTATGACAGCTTCTGTCCCGTAGACAAGGGAAAAAGGAGTCTCTCCATTACTAACCTTGATTGTCGTGCGATGCGCCCATAAGACATGCGATAATTCGTCTATCCATCTTCCTTTGTGTTTGTCCAGGCGCGCTTTAATTCCTTCGCCTAAACTGCAATTTGCGCGCTCAACTAAGCCATTGGTTTGTGGGTGTTTTACTGATGCGAAGTGTTGTGTGATATGTAACTCTGCGCACCAGTCTTTGAATGGGTTATCGCGGAATTGTTTTCCATTGTCCGAAACAATCTCCCCAGGTAATCCAAAGCGGCATACAATATTTTCCCAAACAAAGCGTTTTACTTGATTACCTGTGATCGTTGCTACTGCCTTTGCTTCAATCCATTTAGTGAAGTAGTCTATTGCAACGATAAGGAATTTAAGTCCTCCTGCTGCGACAGGGAAGGGACCTGCGATGTCGATACCCCACTTATAGAATGGCCATGGAGAGGTGATAGGCGTTAGCTCTTGTTGTGTTCTGCGCGGGATGGGTCTATGAACTTGGCAGTCGTTGCATTTCTTTATCACATCGCGCGCATCACGGTGCATAGTAGGCCAATAGTATCCTGAGCGCAATGCTCGAGCTACGACGGACCGTGGTCCTGAATGCATACTGCATGAACCAGCGTGGATCTCTCAGAGTACGTAGTCTGCCTGAAGAGGTCCAACGCATCTAAGCCATGGTTGTAGGAATGAGCGTCGATACATAATACCATCTCTAAGTTTGAACCTCTGAGCTGCACGCCATATCCGTCTAGCGTCCTTCTGCTCAGCGGGCAAGTTACCCTTGCTTATAAAGTCGATAATAGGAGTCATCCATGTGGGATTCTCTTCCTCTATTACCGTGGATATCTCCATCTCCGAGATGGATTTATTCTTTAGGATCTCCACTAAAACTTGTTTTGACAGGTGCGCGAAGCTGGTGGATGCGATCTTACTGAGCGCATCTGCTTTTTTATTCTCGCCTCTGGGAACTTGCTTAATTTTAAACCTGTCGAAGCCTTGTATTAGCGATTTGGTTTTGTCGAGGTATTGGACCATGTTATCCTCTTTAGCCACATACTCGCCCAACACATGGTTGGCTACCAATCGGGAGTCCACGTTTGCTTCTAGGTTACGTACACCCATTCGGTTTGCAATGCGTAATCCAGCGATTAGGGCTTCATATTCTGCCTCGTTGTTCGTGGCTGTGAATTCAAAACGCAGTGCGTAAGTGAATTTCATTCCTTCTGGATTAGTGAGGATGAGGCCAGCGCCCGATCCATCCACGCATGAAGATCCATCTGTGAACAAGACCCATGGTTCTTGTAATTCTACCTTGCTCGGTGGGAGTGCGTCATCGGTATCTGGTTTTTCGATGATGAAGTCTGCTAGTATTTGCCCTTTAACCGCAGTGCGTGGCCTGTAAGAGATGTTATACTCTCCTAATAGCACACTCCATTTTTGTAATCGGCCCGATGCGTCAGGTTTAGAGATAACTTGTTTGATAGGTTGGTCAGTAATTACTGCTATGGGGTGCGCTTGAAAGTATCGGCGCAGTCTTTTAGCAGCAAATACTAACGCCAAAACCAACTTCTCCATTGAGCTGTAGTTGATCTCTGTCTTTTTGAGTGCCTTACTTACAAAATACACTGGTGTTTGTACAGAATTCCTATCCGTCAGCAGCACTGCGCTGATCGCTCCCTGGGTGGCGGATAGGTAGATGATTAACTCCTCCCCTGGTCGGGGTGCGACTAGCTTAGGAAGCGCTGCTATATGTTGCTTAAGCTTGGTGAAAGCTTCTTCCGCTTCCGCAGTCCACCGGAAGTCTCCCTTTTTAGTGCACTTCTTGAGTGTTTTGAATAAGGGAAGTGACTTATCCGCTGATTTGGACAGGAATCTGTTCAAACCGGCTAGCTTTCCATTTAGAGATTGAACTTCTTTCAATGTGCGCGGTGAAGGAAGTTGGAGGACAGCGTCTGTCTTTTCTGGGCAAGGCTTAATGCCATCTGGTTCTATCAGATATCCCAAGAACATTCCTTCTGTAGCACCGAAAGTGCACTTCTTGGGATTTAACTTCATGTTGATCGCCCGTAGCGTTCTAAATGTTTCTTCTATATCGCGCACCACTTCGTCTTCAGTATGGCTCTTTATGACAAGATCATCCACATAAACTTCTAAGTTGCGGCCCACTTGCTTTTTGAATGCATTATCTACCAATCGCTGGTAGGTGGCGCCCGCGTTCTTCAGACCAAAAGGCATCTTTGTGTAACAGTAGACCCCTTGGCTTGTGTGGAAAGCTGTTTTTTCCTCGTCTTCCTTGGCCATTTTGATTTGGTGGTACCCTTTGTATGCGTCCAAGAAACACTTAAAAGGATATCCACACAACGATTCCACTTTCCAGTCAATCTCTGGTAGTGGGTAGCAGTCCTGTGGATATGCTTTATTAAGGTCAGTGAAGTCCACACACATTCGCCAACTACCATCGCTTTTTTTGACCATCACTGGGTTGGAGAGCCAATCGTGGTAATAGACTTCCCGCATGATGCCAGCGTCCACAAGTTTGTGTACTTCTTCTAGTATGGCTTTTGCGCGCTCTGGAGCCTGGCCGCGCTTTTTCTGCCTTACTGGTGAATATCCTTGTCGGATTTGTAGCTTATGTTCTGCTATCGATCGTGGTACGCCGGTCATGTGTTTTGGTTCCCAGGCAAAGATATCCAGATTCCTTTGTAGGAGTGCGCACACGGCTGCTCTGCCTTTATCAGACAGCGATCCTCCGATTGATACTTCTTGCTCTAGGTAATCAGGGTGAATTGCGACCTTCAAATTTGGAACTTTAGCTGCGCTCTGTTCTGGGACGTGCGTCGTTTCACATGTAATCGTGTTACATTCTTCTGGTGGCGCAGTGTTGTTGTAAATGGTGACAATGCCACCTTCTACTGGGAATTTGAGCATCCCATGCGCTGTGGATGGTACCGCGCGCAACGTTGAGATCCCTGACCTTCCAATGATGCCATTGTACGGCGAAGGGGATTTGATCACCATAAAGTTCATCCAGGCTGTCGTGGAGTGTTCCTTGTTACCGACAGCAACTAGTAAGCGCAGTTGCCCCATAGGCCATATCTTCTCTCCTGTAAAGCCAGTAAGTGGAGTCGTGGCTGGACTTAACTGTCTTTGTATTTCAGGACGCAATCTCTTAAAGCAATGTTCATACATTATATCCGCTGATGCGCCCCCATCGACATACATGCGGTGGATGTCGTGACCCCCCGCATTTATTTCAATGGTAAGTGGTTCTGCCACTGTGTTGTCTACAGTCAAGGTGGGGAAGGAGATTTTGCTTTCATGAGAGAATTTCTTGCTCACTTTTTTCCTAATCTTCCGCTTCCATGATTGTATCATGAAGATAGTATCAGCTTTTTCCTTAGGCGCTTCCTTCTTGCCTCCGGTTCTCTGCTTGTCTTTCCCCTCCTTAATATTTTTAACGAGGTGGTCCAACCTGCCTTCTTTTACTAGTTTCTCGATTAGTTGGCGTAACTGGACACATTCATTAGTGGTATGGCCCTTCTGTGCGTGATACTCGCAGTATCCATTCCCTACGCGCCGATCCTCAGGGGTGCGCATAGGTGGGGGTCTTGGAAAGTTCGCACCTTCCGTTGCGAATATCTCCTTTGGAGTTTTTGTTAATGGGGTGTACTTGTCGTTTCCCCTTCCGCTTCCTTGGTTGCGATAACTTTTGTTACGATTGCCACTCTGGTCATTGGATTATCTCCTTGACTCTTCTTGTGACCTATGGTTCGAGTAGCCTTTCTTGCTATCCGCAGCGGCTGCTTCTCCTTGGACGAAGGACCTTGTGCGCTTCATGAGTTCGTCAAAAGTTAGGGGAACCTTATCATTTAACTTTTTTATCAAATCTGGGTTATTGATTGCATTCATAAAACCCGATATTTTTAGTATCTCTGGGCACGCTTTGACTTGCATGCATTCGTCCTTAAAGCGTTCCATGAAAGCGCTTGTGGATTCCCCTTGTCGCTGTTTAACCCTAGCGAGTTCGACAGGGTTTTTGGCGCACTTCTTCCTTTGAGTAAAGTTTAAACGAAACGCCTTGCGCAACTCTTCAAATCCACCGATGCTTCTGCGTGGAAGCTTACTAAACTAGTTGCGCGCATTCCCTACTAATGTAGAGTTGAACATATGGCACCACACAGGTTGTGGCCAATTTTCGATAGTGGCTGCTGATTCGAAAATTTTTAGGTGATCATCAGGATCACCTGTCCCATCATATGTTTTGACGTTAGCAGGCATGCGCCTTTTCTTATTCTCTGAAAAATCGCTGATGCGCCTAGTAAACGCATCAACTTTTTGGCGACGCCAGGGAAGAGACATGTCTTCGTCTTCCTGGTCGCGGTATTTTCCTCTTGATTTCCAGTGTCCAGTTTCTTTGTCCTCGTTGTCCGAGGAATCACTTGAAGATGAGCGTACTCTTTTGCGACGCTTGCGTCGACTATCATCAGAATCTGAGCTTGCTCCTCTGTGGCGCTTGCGCCGACTATCCTCAGAATCGGAGCTTGATGGGCTTTCACTTGGGGAGCATCGTCGCCCGAGCCTGTCCTGAATTCTGCGACTGCCAAGCCTAGCATGGACGTTGGCGCGCCGTTCCCCATCTTCATGCTCCTCCAAATGCTGAAAGTCGGCTGCTTCATCATCCACAACCTTCCTTCCAATCCTGGTAAACACTGGTTGTCTGCGATTATCCTTCTCGCGTCTTTCCTTTCGGTAACGCAGTGGGGATTCTTCGTACTCAGGGTCGAAGTTGAGTCTGGCGTGCAGACTTTGGCTTGACCTCTTCTTTGCCTCCTCTTGCATGAGCGCAGCCAAGGCTTCATAGTTTTGAGATACGAAGTCACTTGGCGTTAGTTCAGGCGTGACTCCCTCTAGCGCGATGGAGTCCGTTTCCAAGACAAAATCCTTATTTCGGATAGGCGCATTTGGTGGCTCAGAGAAGTTCACTTCTGGCATGGCAAGGGGAGTGCGCTGTGGGTCTACCGCGCTAGTACTTGTTGTAGTAGCATTGGTAGTCATAGTGAGCGGTTCTACTGGAGTAAGGAGCAGATCTGAATACGCTCCAAAGCTTCTAGGCGCACTGGTTGTTCCAGAGGTCTGCTTGGAAGCCGCATCAGTTTGCTGTTTCTTCCCTAGTAAATCGTCATGCGTTTTCTTCGCATGCGGAGTCCGCTCCTTTCCGTGCTTCGTCATTCTAGTTTTTAGCAAAGCTCTTAGTGTAGGGTCCCACGGATGGCACCACTTGTTGATACAAAAGTTGGGCGTTCCTTGATTCCGTACCAATTCGATCTTAATGCTTGAGACCTGCGCACTAAGAAAACAGAAAAACACCGTTAGGCTTATCGTGGGATTGTCTCCCACGATTATCCTCCGGCGTGAGAGTAAGTAATCGGTTTTAGGGTTTGTAGAAGAGTTAGGGTTGTGTAAGTCGTACCTTTGTGAGGGTTGAGATACCCTCTATATATGGACACGAAATCCTTATTGGTTTCGTGTTCCCCAATCTTCGGTGTATCCCGCGTAGGGCGGTTAGGCAATATATATTCCATAAATAAAAGATATATTATCGCAGCCATAAATAGCGTTGGGTTTGGGCCATCGTGAGCCCAAACCGTTATTGCAATAGCCCATATCGTGACGGGCTTGAGTCCATTCGTGATGGACTTAAGTATGGGCCGGGTTCGTGACCCGAATACGGACTATACGTCATCATACACATTTCAAATCAAAACTAGTTAGGTGCGTAAAGAAGGGATGCTAATCTGTCGTGCCACGGATACGTATTTATGGATGTAAATGCGCACGGAGCTGGTTAACCCAACCTAAGTTTGGCCTTTAGTCAAACATAACAATTTTTCTGAATAGCTTCATTCATGCTTTAGTTTGTTACTTAAGTTTTCTTGGCGTGGCTTTTTTCTAGCTGTGCACAACGGTTGAATGACTTGGGTGATGAAGGATTTTCTTCATCTTTGAAGGCAGACAGAAGGTAAATCAAAACGAAGATGAGTTTTATTCGTTATACTTAAGTCATATACTCTTATAAACTTATTTTAACATGCTTGGGACAAAAGTTGCTATTAAGGCTGACGTTGCACGCTATAACATTGTTGATGTTTTTGGGAAAAAACTCACTCGAATTCCACCCTTTGGTTTAATCGAGTTTGTGTCAAACTCAATAAGAACTAGAGTTGAGATCAATATAGATCTCATGTTTGCCATAGATCCAATGAACCAATCTTAGCCATCCATTTTTCATCAAAATTAACAAAAATTATTTTTCACTTTTTTTTAAAAACAAACATATCTTTCAAACGGTAAATCTTCAAGCTACGAAAAATATACCATCGCGACGAGAATTAAATTATCTTTCTATAGATATGCACTTCTATATACTTTCGACGAATTTTTTTTTCAAAGTTTTCGACTAGAAAAAATCACATGTGATTCATTTTAAAATCACATGTGATTCATTTTAAAAATCACATGTGATTTTTCCGAATCATATGTGATTTTTTAAGCGGAAATTTTGGAAAAAAAAATAAGTCGAAAGTATATAGAAGTGCCTATCTATAGAAAGATAATTTAATTCTCGTCGCGATGGTATGATTTTTTTCGCGTAACGATTAACGGTTTGCGAGATATTTAATTTTTAAAAAAATGGTGAAAGTTTATTTATTTTTGTTTTGATCAAAAAATGAATGGCCATGATTGGTTGATTGGATCTATGACAAATATGAGATCTATATTGATCTTGAGATGAGATCAATATAGATCTCATATTTGTCATAGAACCAATGGACCAATCATAGCCACCCATTTTTATTTTTCATCTTTTTTTTAAAAACAACATATCTTGCAAACGGTAAATCTTCAAGCTACAAAAAAAATACCATCGCGACGAGAATTAAATGATCTTTCTATAGATATGCATTGTTATATACTTTCGACGAACTTTTTTTTTTAATTTCCGCCCAGAAAGAATCATATATGATTCGTAAAAATCATATATGATTCGTAAGAATCATATATGATTCGTTGATTCGTAAGAATCATATATGATTCGTTAAAATCGAATCATATATGATTCTTACGAATCATATATGATTTTTCTGGGCGAAAATTTTGGGAAAAAAAAGTTCATCGAAAAAAAGTTCGTCGAAAGTATATAACAATGCATGTCTATAGAAAGATAATTTAATTCTCGTCGCAATGGTATTTTTTTGTAGCTTGACGATTTACGGTTTGCGAGATATTTAAGTTTTAAAAAAAGGGTGAAAGTTTATTTTTTTTATTTTGATAAAAAAAAATGAGTGACTAAGATTGCTTGATGGGTTCTATGGTAAAAATTGGATCTATAAACAACTTTTGCCTATTGATCTTTTGTCATACTATTCTAGGAAAAAAATGCCAACTTTTAAAAACAAGAAAATATATAAAAAAAACAATTCTTTATTTTGGTTATTCGAGTCAAACCAAAACCAACAAAAGTTGGTTTTGTTGGTTGATCGGCTGGACTCGAAAGTTAATCGGGTTGGGTTCGATCGAATTAGTCGTGTTTGGCTATTTTTGACATCCTTAGTTAAAATATGTTTGAACAAGATACATATTTGCAATATCTGTTTTAAACAATTGTTGCGCAAGTCCGTACACTCAACTCGATTAGCACATAAGTCGAAACAAGCGAGCATGAGATTTCTGAAAATCAAATAAGTCCGTGAAATCGAAATATAGAGGGTGCGTTTAGTTGGAAAAAAAATTCTCTTCTTTTCTATCTCTAGTTTTGTAAAAGTTTGGAAGGAAAATTATCTCCACAAAACACTTGAAAATATAGAAAACGCGTTTAGTTGATGTTTGTATTTCTATTTTGATGAAGGGGAGGGAGAGTTGGGGGTTACAAAGGAAAACAACTAAAATTTGTTTTGTAATTTTCCTTGTTAAGCTGGGAAATAAGGGATTTTGTGTTTTACAAAATATTTTGTTGGAAAACGCTTATTTGAACGTGATCTCTGTTTTCCTTGTTTTCCACAAAATATTTTGTAGAAAATAAGGGTATTTTCTCCCAACTAAACGCACCAAGAGTATCTTCGATGGGAGTTTTTTCTAAAGCTTTTTATGACACAGAAAGTCATTAAAAGCTTTTATGAAAGACTTTCTATGTCATTGACTTCAACATTCTCAAGTCATTAGCTAATTACTTTTTTTTTTTAAATAAAATATTGTTATATAATTCATATCATCTTAAATCATCTCTCTCCTTAAACTATTATAACATTTAAAGGTAAAAAAACTATTAGATTGACTTTTTAGTATTGGAGATTAGGCTAATGACACGATAATGTATCATAGTTGTTATAAGTGTATCGAACAAATTTTTAGCATTATAGATGCCGTAATTGTAAGGTAATCCAAAAACATTTAGAGGAAATCATGACAAATATGATACATTTAGAGGTCATTAGCTGTAAGACTTTTAGCATTATAGATGCCGTAACTGTAAGGTAATCCAAAACCCCAAATAGGAAGGGGTTGCATTTATTTGAGGAGGAAATTAAAAGGGGGCCAAGCGTAAATATCAAGTAGTGAAGCAGGATGATCTCATCTTTGCCATAGGGCTGAGCAAAACCGACCGAAACCGAAAAATCCCGAAAAAACCGACCGAAACCGAGCATCCCGATACCGAATTTGTGAAATTCGGGTCGGTAGTCGGTTTTAATATTTAGTGAAAGTCGGTTTCGGGTCGGGTCGGGTTGAAAACCGACATTATCCCAATAATACCGAAGGTCCCGATTCCCTTTTATATATAACCCTTTTTTCACTTTTTCAGTACCCACCTAACTCACTCAGATCTATATCCTCATTCCCTCCCAACATTATCGAGCCCCCATCTCTCCAAACTCAGATCGATCTCATCTCCATCATCATAACCCAATCAATCGTCTCATCTCCATCAATACACAATATACAGCTCAATCGATCTCATCTCCGAATAACTAATGAAGAACAAAGAGAGTGTAGGCTACTAGGCTTCAAGGTAGGGGTGTCTTTAGTTTTGTTGTTGTTGTGTCTTTATGTTCGAAAAAAAAGAAGAAGGTGAACTTCTTATAGATCGATGATGATGCATAACTTTCGTTTGCTTGACCTTGGATGGTCATGATTTATCTTTGAATGGAACGAAAGAAAGATGGCTGAGATCTATTTAGTTATAGTTTAGTGTATAAATGGTTGTGATGGTGGTATTGTGGTGGTATAAATGGTTGTATTTTCTGGCTGTTTATTAAAATTGATTGTGATTTAAACAAGAGTCATCTGGTAGTATGGTGGTATTGTGGTGGTATTTGTAAGAGTCAAAGATGCCAAGATTAATCTTTTCAAGATTACTCATCTTGCTCAATGAAGTTGACCAAATTTCCAAGTGTCTGGTATTTGTAAGAAATTCTTTTTAAGAAATTCGGTTCTTGGTGATTAAAACTGAAACCGACCCGATTAAAACCGATAGAAACCGAACCGACCCGAGTCTATTCGGTTCGGTTTTCGGGCTAGTATTTTCAGACTTTTCGGTTTCGGAATATGTCGGGACGGGTCGGGTCAGTATTCGGCCCGATGCTCAGCCCTACTTTGCCATATATAAGTCAACACCACCCACAAATATTTCTTTTAAAAATACCTATACCTTTTTCCATAAACAAAGAGAAGAGGGCGAATAAGAAGGTGTTGATGATATGTGGAGATTACATGGAAGACGTTGAGGTAAGTAATTTATTATTATATTTTGTGATTAGTGATACTAGTATAACTAACTAAGTAATTTTATAAATTTGCAGGTGATGGTACCATTTCAGGCATTGCAAGCATATGGATTATTGGTGGATGCTGTTTGTCCTGGTAAAAAATCAGGAGATATTTGTCGCACTGCTATTCATCAAATCAATCCTGATCTCCAGGTCAAATTTAGCAGATTTCAATATATTTGAGGGTGTATTTTGGATTGCTTAAGAATAAGTGCTTATGGAAATAAAAAGTGTTTGGATTTGCTTATTTTGTAAAAAATAAAAGTCGTTGGTACCACGTGTGAATGTGTGATGACTAGCAAGAAAAGCTTGTGGTAGGATGTAGGTGTTGGAATATGTGAATCATAAAACTATAAACATATAAACATATTACATATAACATCAAAGCATACGCAGCGGATAATACAAGATTTATATACACGTAATTAATTAACTAAATATAAAAGTGATGCGTACCTTTTTTATTCCTATCAAGAACAAGGAATCGTGCACTCCAAGAACGAGATAAACCCTAAATTAGGGTTTATATAAATCGACCACCTACAAATCGAATTGGGGAAATCACAAGCTAAAGGAAGCTTGTTCTTTGTACTTGTACACACGTATTACTAGCGTCTCAATGTGAAAAGCTAGGTTCTAATTCCACAAACAAATCAAACACTTATGTGTTTATGTAGAACCGAAAATCCCAAGGGTTTGGGAGTTTAGGGTTCGACTAAAAACACAAGAAAGAGGAGAAGAAGAAGTTGGACTTGTTAGGGAATTATGATTAGTGATCTATGAATACAAGGGTTTGTATTTATAGACTCACAAATCTTCCTCTCCAAGTTATGTTAGGAAAAAACTTTCCTAATTCTTTCCCCCTCCTTAATTCGGACACCCATATGGATTCTAGAGGAGTTCTAGATCCTTCTTGACTTATATTTTCATATATAGTCCTTTAACTTAATATTTAACGTCCGTTATCCAAACTCCGTTAAATACTAACGACCGTTAAGTAGTTGTTTGTGAAATGAATAAATAAATCATAAAACTATATTTAATTATTCAAACCATTGAGACTCATACGTAATGTGTGCAATCCCGAAGTCTCGTGTTCGAAACTGGACATACGTATATTAATTATTATCCACAAACTCTAACAGCTCCCACTTGGATATTCATTAATATAGTAATGACATGGGTTAGTCTAGCTTAACACCCCCAATGCCCCAGATCGACACGAGTATGGTTTTCCTGGAAAAAACCATGTGATGATTTAAATCATCATACTTATCCTTTTGTTTCTAATACTGCGTTAATATGGATATGGATCTAAGTCATTCCATAATTAACTATTCTGTTTCTCGTTATTAATAATTGATCAAGATTACCAAAACATCTGAACGTCTTTCAGATAGACTTTGGGTGTGGCCGCACAAACATCTTGTCAACCCTACGAGGGGCCCAGCAGTATTATACTTCAAAACAAATTTGAAGGAACAAATCCTTTATTGACTACGAGCATAACCCTCGAACTTTGCATCACCTCCGAAAATAGCCCTTATAACTACCAGTTACGGATAGCGTTAGACTACCTTACAGAAAATGAGCTACATCCTCGGCAGTTATCTGGTATCTCAAGTCTGAGGATAAATATTCATGATTTACTTAATGACAATGATCCATAAAGTACAATCATGTGGTTGGGATATGTCATATATTCAATTTATCCAATATTGAATATCATGTGATATTGGTATCTCAACCTTACAGTATATTCTACCAATCCTCACATTTGTCTTTATTTAATGATATTCCCACATCATTAATCGACAACGGACAATTTAGAATAACATAAGTTATTCACGGATTTAAACATGCAAATATAGGATACAATTTATTATTAATGAAAACAAACGTACCACGTACTTTAATTCATTGTAAATAATAATTGCTTAATATCCCTTATCCAAATACTAACTAGATCAATGCATGATAATTCTCATTAATGAATTATGCCACAAGTCATGTTCCACATACTTGTTGACAAGGCATAAATCAACTAATGTTGATCTTTTGAAATTTTGAGAATACTTATTTTAATAATGAAATTCTTGTATATGTGCATTCATCCATCATGATATTGCCACATAATATTTTATAAATTGCATGACATCCTCAATAGCAAATTTATGATAATTAAACTACCAAACTTTGTAGTTAAAGTATTCTAATTCTTTATGTATAATGCAACTATGCTCATATTGAGCATAACTAGTACACATGGTCTCCTAATAAGGATGAGCTCCTACCATGACTAGTATTGAGTGTCATCTCAATCTTAGTAGCATCATTGTACCCAAACAACAATATGCTCTTTCCAAGTTCCCGTAAACTTTAATATCCATCGTGTAATGTTTGATATCTTCAAATCTTACAAGATTTGTCAACTATATCAACATCTTGCCATATGGTTCTTATTTAGAATTTTGGAGCAAATCCAGGCTGAGGATGTAAATTCTAAACCATATCCATTACACTTAGCTATCTAATAATTTTCAATTAGATACTAATGTTGTCAATCATTTTGCATCCAAGCATGATACAACAAGCAACATGATGTACATGAATAATCCTTTCGTCAACCTTAGATTTATTCATGTCATATCCTTTCAAATATATGTATCTATCTAGCCTTTCTAATAGAATATCATGTTTATTAGAATCAGTTATATTACCGCTTATGTTTATAAAAATAAACATATACTTCAAGGTTTTATTTTTCTACATTTCCATGTGAAGTTTCATTCCAAACTAAGACTTAACATATAAATGTTAATGGAATGTTACTTCCTATATGTTATACAACATATATGAAATAAGAAAATATATATATCACTCCCACTAGCTTTCAGGAATATTAAGAAATATCTTATTTTAATTATAAATCAAAACTAGATTTAACAACTAAAAATAAGTATATCTTCTAGATGCATGCATTAATCCATTCACAAATGATTTGCATTTTGTATACTTCTAAAGATTATTTGAATTCAAATACTCCTTTCAATTATTTTCCATCCTCGCACAAGTAATTACTCAAGAAAGAGTTTTGATATTCCATTATTAATTTCATATAAATGAAACTAATAATGACAATCATAATCTTTATATATTTAATGTGTTTAGAAAGAATTTCAATCACATTTAATTGCTTAAGTGCGATTGATAATCTTTTCACACATTAAATATGTATACAAATTTGTCCATTATGATTTCTACACAAGAATTTAAATTTCTAGAATTTTCATTTCCTTTGTAGAAATTCATTTTCATTCTATAGTGTAACTATAGAGTTTTAGATCAACTACGTTTTCAAACTAGTTATCTTCTTGGACAGCATCTAATTATTCATAGTATGAGTAATTTTTCCAAATTAAATATTTGCAATTTATCAACAGGCATACTACGATCTTGTAACTCATAACTCTCAACATATTCTACAAATATTTGAGATATCCTTGCGGATCTATGAAATGAGAATTCCATCATTTTGAGATTTAACATTAACATGTTTAATCCTCATTATGATTTTGCTAGTGTATTATTAGAAGATCATGTATCTTATAATTTTATCTTATCAAGATAAAATCCTCCCACTTGCCTTATACAATTTATAGATTAACTATAAATTCTTAGCAAATAGAGCAACACAACATTGTTCTCTTTTGGGACTTTACAAATACATATTGACAGTTCCTAACCTTAATTTGTTAATAACCTACTTACAAGTAGTTTAACAAATTCTGAACTTCAATTTTAAGACTTAATGTGATTAATCACATACCATAATAAATGGTGTCTTATAATCTTCTAGGTTGGAGTCTAATTGAGTATTTTCAATCCATACTCAATTTTCTAACCTTGATATCTTTTAGGAAGAATAGAAGATATAGTTATCTCAAATCAAACAATATAACAAGAGTTTGATTTTCCTAACTGAACATACCATAAGCACTATGTATTCCATTAGTATTAATATTGTAAGTTAATCTTACAATATGTGAGATAAATATATTTCGTTTTGGCTTACCTATTTACCATCTAAGTCAAGTTAATGGTAAAATAGAATTTTCAAGCCAATTGCATGCTTTATAACATAAGTACTTCTGATCAAGTCACTTCATGTCTATGTCTTACCAAGAAGACATAACTGTTATAATCCCAATCTACGTTGTAAGTCATTAATCAACACAATGACTCCTTGTATATGTCTTAATTAAAAAAACATAACAAGTTAACGTCTTACTTTATTATAAGTCTTATAACAATAAAAGACTTCATATTCATATCTTTATGCTAAAATATAAATATGCATAACTAAAGTAATCATGAACACCACAACTTGGTTTCAATAGTTTTTCAAGTTAATTTATTACTTCATTTATTTATATCATTCCAAGAATACATAAACATTCAAATTTTGAAGTAGTATAAGATTACTTCAATTATTTATGTCATTGCAACAATACATAAATATTCACATTAGAAGTAGTCTTATTATCATATTGACACTTGTTCTAATAGTTATCTAATTTAGGAACTTGCAACTTTAACATATTTTCATTACATCAGCTTAGGCTGCTAGTAATGAAAGTATGTAATTTGCCTTGTCATTAATATCTATTATCAAGTATACACTGACGCTAGATATTTACTTCAAGTGTTCTATAACTAGAATGTGAATAAACCACATTATAACATTGATCTCTTACCTTACAGTCAAGAGAACCCTATAAATCATATTCCATTATGTTGCTTGCACACAATAAAGATTTCTCCCACTTGTGCATGGAACAACACCATGTATCAGATAAACAACACGTCAATCGTTTGCTTATGTGACCTATATGATTTGTGTCATAGATATAAGTAGATATAGAAGCACCTTGTCTAGTAAGGAAACGTACACGACTATCCTTAATACCACAAGTGTCTATAATTGGAAAGTATTTATCTCAAGAGTTCTAGAGATAATCTGGGTAACTACCAAGATGTCAAGACTTGTAGCTCCCACTGAATTAAAGATCACTACATGAACTCATTATTCAGTAATTACAACACAATGCTCCCACTGGATTTGACAACATTGTAAGTGTTGCGTAACCAGTAAAAGCAAATAGCGTGCTGTTTACTTTCCTACACCTTTGAGGGATCCCTTACGTAACACTACTAAGGTACTCAAAGAATGTATTCTACTTTGTCAATGATGGAATATCCATCAATGCAATTAACTTGAAAGAATTGGGTATGCAATTTCTTCCTTAATTAGGTCTACTATTCCCATCATGGTATGTAGCACCTTTAAATGGTTAAAGCACAACAACTAGATCAAACATTCTAGTTTGCCTTTTACCAATTATGCGGTAATTAGTCTAGCTTCTAATTTAATAACTCCTACACATGCAATTTCTTAAAAATTCGCCATGAGTTATTTCTTAGAATATAGACAATTCCAATTTTCCTATTATACTTTTCTCAATCATGAAAAGGAATAGGATTAAGTCTTACTCTTCACACGGAAAGTAGACTAGGTTTATTCGTTTAGTCAAGTTGACTCTATCCAAAGACCCCTACGGGTGCAGATCAACTTTCCACTAAAAGAAAACCCCACGTTTACGGTTTTAACGTTGCATTAAATACACTAAAAGAATTTTCAAAATTCAATTTTAGTATTTTCGATAATAACTTTTCAAGAAAATTAAACACCCACGGTAAATAAAATTTAACCATTTAATTTTCACTAAAAATTAGGATCCAAATTGACGTCGTTTCATTACATCAGCTTTGGCTGCTAGCAATGAAAGTACTCAATAAGGTACGGGTCGAACCCAATTGCCAATATCCAATTGCAATTCCTAGAATCATGGGACTTACATATTATGCCAACCTCAGTTGCAAATGTAAGCATGTTTCATCCCCAAATCTTTATGCCTTGACGTCATTCCATTACATCAGCTTTGGCTGCTAGTAATGAAAGTGCTCAATTAAGTTAACCAACTTAAGAAACTGTAAATTGACGTCGTTTCATTACATCAGCTTTGGCTGCTAGCAATGAAAGTACTCAATTTACCCTTAGACAACCACCCTTTGAACATCACATTCAGCTTTGGCTGCTAGTGATGTAGGATGAAACCTTAGGTGTTTCCTTTTCAGTTGGATGGCATATAACTTAAATTTAAGGGTATTAAATTTTTTATGTATGTAATCAAAAATATGTACAAAGATGTCATGCATTCATCTTTGTATCATATAAATTTCAAAACTAGTTTACTCATTCGCAGCTTAAAATCAACAAAATTTTAATTGATGGCGTTGAGAAACTTACAACATTGCCTTAAGATGCTTCGTACTTTTTCATGGTGTACTTGGTAAGTCTAATCTTTAAGGCCACAATTTAATGCGAAACCAACCTTATACCCACTTTATAGTTTGTCAATATTAGGTCCGCCGCTTCGACCACTTTTGTACAGTCGCATCAATCAATTAAAAACTTTAAGATTTAAAGCTTAAAACATTTATGTAGTAAATTATTAATTGCTAGTCTCGCCTGGGAGCAAATTACCGTGCGAAGCGAACCACTATCGGCACATAAGACTTGGCAATATAATTTACCACAAAGGTTTCATAGTTATTAGGTTCATTTATTTTTTATTCAAAAAAATTACCCTCTTTGATGTTTACAATCCATCATAATTAAAACACAAAGATCAAGTAATTAAAAAAATAAACAAACACTAAATAACACATATATGATCATTAACAATATCATATAGCCACATGCAAACCTTTTGATAAATCCTATTAATAATATCTATGTGAATTTTAATGTATGTAATTAATAAAACTCCCATTGATTTTCGAGATCATTGTGCCCAATGGTCCACAGACACCAAATAACTTGGCTTTGTAAGTTTTAATTAATTAAATACCACATTGCACATAACCAATTAATTAATATATTTAATTAGGGTCTTTCCTAATTTTAGATTTATCTTTACAAAACATGTAGCAATTAAACATCAATTTTCATGACAAAACATGCATGTTTTTGTCATGAATCCCCATATTGCACTTATAATCATGTAATCACATATTATCAAGCCAATCATGTACGCATACTAAATTAATGACATCTCAAGGTACTCATTAATTTTACACATAAAAGTTTACATGCAATTCTAGGGTTTTCTACAATTTTTATCAATACCAAAAACCCTAAAAACCATTAATGGGTGTCGACCCATAATAGAAAAAATTAAGGTTTACATAAAAAAATTAAAACCGTAGATTATCTAAGCATGTAAAGTTCAATTTTTATGTGTTTAGTAATTAATTATCATGTATAAACGGGCTCTTGATGCCACTGTTGAAATATGTGAATCATAAAACTATAAACACATAAACATATAACATATAACATCAAAGCATATGCAGCGGATAATACAAGATCTATATACACGTAATTAATTAACTAAATATAAAAGTGATGCGTACCTTTTTTATTCCTAGCAAGAACAAGGAATCGTGCACTCCAAGAATGAGATAAACCCTAAATTAGGGTTTATATAAATCGACCACCTACAAATCGAATTGGGGAAATCACAAGCTAAAGGAAGCTTGTTCTTCGTTCTTGTACACACGTATTACTAGCGTCTCAATGTGAAAAGCTAGGTTCTAATTCCACAAACAAATCAAACACTTATGTGTTTATGTAGAACCGAAAATCCCAAGGGTTTGGGAGTTTAGGGTTCGACTAAAAACACAAGAAAGAGGAGAAGAAGAAGTTGGACTTGTTAGGGAATTATGATTAGTGATCTATGAATACAAGGGTTTGTATTTATAGACTCACAAATCTTCCTCTCCAAGTTAGGTTAGGAAAAAAACTTTCCTAATTCCTTCCCCCTCCTTAATTCGGACACCCATATGGATTCTAGAGGAGTTCTAGATCCTTCTTGACTTATATTTTCATATATAGTCCTTTAACTTAATATTTAACGTCCGTTATCCAAACTCCGTTAAATACTAACGACCGTTAAGTGGTTGTTTGTGAAATGAATAAATAAATCATAAAACTATATTTAATTATTCAAACCATTGAGACTCATACGTAATGTGTGCAATCCCGAAGTCTCGTATTCGAAACTGGACATACGTATATTAATTATTATCCACAAACTCTAACAGTAGGTGTGGTCACAGATACAGATCTCCGGTGCTATTACATCGGAGGAATTTGCCGAGTCAAATAGTCTTTCACAAAAAAAACCAAACTCGTCAAATTCAATAGAAACTTTGTTGTCAGGGGTAAATTTTAAATTTTTTACAATATGAGGAGTAATTAAAATATTATGTTTGCCTTTCTAAAAATATGTTTGTAAAAAAGTGATTATAATTATAGCTAAAATACCTAATTAGAGTTAACCCGCTGTACCTCGAAATTGTAAAATTTAAATGTCAGAAACCAGTAACCATGCCTTTATCCTTGCAATATCAGATAGATATTGTTCCGTTCACTATGTCTTAGTATTCTGTCCCTTTTCTGTATGTGATACAGATGATGATACTATACTGTTAAGGAGTCAACTACTCATATAGTCTGTGTACAACGTGTATGAAAACAAACCATAACAACAATGAAACACTATAGAGTTTACACTCAGTATTTCTACACTTTCTTTTCTTTTCTTTTTTGTTTTTACTTCAAATATGACCCTATGTAGTTTTTCAACCAATCTTGCACTTTGTTGAACATCTGATCATTTCTTTCTTGACTTGCCATAGAAAGTAATTTGTATCCACTATAGTATAGTATAAAACGTCTGAAACCGTGTGTATGTTATAAAAGGGTCACCAGTGCTTGTTCTAGTTCATTCTTACTCTCGTTATAAGCGGATGTTTGTTATTTCAGATTTGTATTTCGAAAAGCGTAGTGATAAGATAGCTCTGCTTCTTATAAATGCTGCTAGTCTTAGTAAGCTTTTACTTTTATTTTAGCAGACTTATTCTGAGATCCGAGGTCACAACTTCACCTTGAATGCTACATTTGATGAGATTGATTTAAGCACGTATGACGGGTTGGTTCTACAAGGAGGACGTGCTCCAGAATATCTTGCTATGGATATTCGTGTCCTAAACCTTGTCTCGCATTTTGACAAATCTGGAAAACCCATTGCTTCCATCTGTCATGGACAGCTTATCTTAGCTGCGGCTGACATATTAAAGGGTCGAAAAGTTACAGCATATCCTGCGGTCAGACCCGTGCTCGTTGCTGCTGGTGCTCATTGGGTTGAACCACACACATTGGCATCATGCACCCTTGATGGAAATATAATCACTGGAGCTGCTTACTTTGGTCATGCCGAGTACATCCATCATTTCATCAAGGCATTAGGTGGTACTATTACTGGTTCCGACAAACGGATTCTATTCCTATGTGGGGTAAAGTTGTATTTCCTCACTTAATATGCCCTTATCACTTTCATTTTATTTCTTTCATTTTAAGCTATCTATAATTGATTCCATCTGTATATAACTAAATTTAAGAAAAACCTACTTCCTTTTCATTCCTTATTATAGCGACACACTTTTTTATGTCCTTAAGGTCGTAAATTATTTTACTTTTTTTATAGCAAGATACTTTTATTTATTCATTCATTATAACAATGAGTTACATGATAATTGAATTTGCTGATGTGGCACCCGTCCCTTTATTTATCCATAGATTATATGATCTGATGCCTTAAGTCCTTTAAAATTGCGAGGGACATGAGTAATTTCAGCCAAGTCTTGGTTTAAGACGTGGACTTCGTTTATTTGAAGTCGGAAATTGCATGTAAACAAAAGTAGTTTCAAAATAAATAGGTTGATAACATATGTTGCAAGTTTGTAATCAAATAACGGACTTATAAATGTATAGCGCTTAATTAGGTAATTGTTGTCTAGTTATCAACATAACTTTAGCTCTTAAAAATATTACACTAATATAAAAGACAACAATAACAACAAACCCAATCCCGTCGGGGCAGGGTATGGGGGAGGTAGAATGTAGACAGATCATACCCGTACCCCAAGGGAGTAGAGAGACTGCTTCCAAAGAGACCTCCAGTAAGAGCATGTGTGCGTGTGAGAGAGCAAAGGCACGAGGGAAACCGAGTCAGAGCATAACAAGCAACAAGAGGCAAAAAGCACATACGCAAAGAGCAAAGCACCAAACCTAAAGGAGCAAAACAAAGCAAAGCAGGGCAACGCACGGGGCCTAAAGCTAAGGCAAAGCAACCCAACACAGAGGCAAGGCAACAAAGAGACGCCAAAAATAAATAAATAAATAAATAAATAAAATAAAAAAAAAAAAAAAAAAAAAAAAAAAAAAAAAAAAGCCAAAACAACCTAGACCCACGCACACCTAGCCTAAGCTACCCGCATATCCTAATTCTATCTCTCCACGCCTTCCTATCTGAGGTCATGTTCTCGGACAAGGGTAGCTCCTTTCTTCATGTCTAGCTTAAGTCTATCCTCCCATCTGAGTTTGGGTCTACCCCTCCTTCTCACACCGTCCACTACTAGCGCTTCGACTCTTCTTACGGGCGTTGATTGTGGCCTCCTCCTTACATGACCGAACCACCTGAGCCTTCCTTCTCTCATCTTCGAGATAATAGACTCGACCTCGAGTTTAGCTCTGAAAACTCCGTTCGGGATCATGTCAAGCAAGGTCTTACCGCAAGTCCACCTTAGCATTCTCAGTTTCGCCACCTCGACCCGCCACCTCGACCCGCTACCTCGACCCTGTTAGCATGGGCTTTGGAGATAGGCCAACACTCAGACCCGTACAACATAGCCGGTCTAATCGCCACCTTATAAAATTTACCCTTTAGCTTTAATGGGACGTTCCTGTCACAAAGGACTCCCGACGCCGCCCTCCATCTCGCCCACCCAGCTCTAATCCGGTGGGTTACGTCCTCATCTATCCTCCCTGATTTGTGAATCATCGATCCCAGATATCTAAAGGACTCCTTGGGTGGAAGGATCCGGTCACCGATACGAATATCCATATCTTCGTGGTGACCTGACTCGATCCTCCCAAAATCACATCTCATGTATTTAGCTCACTTGAAGACCATTGTCTTCTAGAGCCTCCCTTCAGTGCTCAAGTCTGTTATTTAACCCTTCCGCAGATTCTGCCACCAACACAATGTCGTCAGCGAAAATCATGCTCCACGGTATGCACTCTTGAATCCCTCGAGATAACTCATCTAGAATCAATGCGAAGAGGTAAGGGCTAATGGCAGATCCTTGGTGGAGTCCTACTTCCACAGAGAAAAACTCTGAGATCCCCACTGTGGACCGTACCCGGGTCTTAGCCCCCTCATACATATCCTTAATGACTCTGACGTACCTCCTTGGGGTTCCTTTATCAATTAGAGTTCTCCAAATTAACTCTCGAGAAACACTATCATATGCCTTTTCGAGGTCAAGGAACGCCATATGCAGGTCCTTTTGTCTTTTTCTATACTTTTCCATGAGTCTTATGAGAAGGTGAATAGCCTCAATCGCTGACCTTCCTGGTATAAAACCAAATTGATTCTTAGACACCCTCGTCTCCCTTCTCAACCTTCTCTCAATAATTCTCTCCCAAAGCTTCATGGTGTGGCTAAGTAGCTTAATGCCCCTATAGTTGCTACACACTTGCACATCCCCCTTGTTCTTGTAGATGGGAATGACTTCACTGAGTCTCCACTCTTCTGGCATCTTATCACCGGAGAAGATCTTGTTGAAGAGGCAAGTCAACCATCCTACCCCCTCATCACCCAGACACCTCCAGGCTTCTATGGGGATTTGGTCCGGCCCTGCTGCTTTGTTTCTCCCCATCTTCTGTAGTGCCACCTTCACTTCTGGTTGGCTAATCCTCGAATAGTAGCACTCTGGTAGTTGGCTAGGGTTCTCTTCTTCTCCTCTTTCTTCTGTATACCCTCCGTTGAAAAGAGAGGAAAAATACTCTCCCCATCTTTTCCTAATATCCTCTTCGTTCACAATGGTTCGTCCGCCTTCATCTTTGATATATTTTATGTTACCTAAATCCCTCCTTCTTCTCTCTCGGGCTTTAGCAATCCTGAATATATCGTACGCTTTGTCCTTCGCCTGTGCTACTGCCTTTTTCGCTTCTCTTTTAGCTACTTTGTACCTTTCTTCTGCGGCGGTAATATCCGGTTGGTGTCCCTCTCGGCACGAAAGAAGCTCTCTGAACCTAGCTTGTTTCGCTGCAACTTTGGATTGCACTTCCTCACAAAACCACCAAGATTCCCTGCTGCTGGGTGGCTTGGTTCTTGCTACCCCGCTAGCCACACCAAGGGAATCCTTTGCAGCGTCTTTAATGATGCCGGCAAGAGTGTTCCACATCTGGTCCGCGTCTCTAGCAGTCAAGTCCTCCGACCTAGTAGAGAGTCCCTCTGAGACTTTCCCTCTAAACAACTCTGCCGCCTCACTGTTCAATTTCTTCCAAAGGATACTCGGCAACCCGGTCGCTACTCTCCTATGTCGTTGCCTCTCAAAAAGTGCATCCAATGCTAACAATCTGTGTTGGGATGAGCATGCCTCTCCCGGGAAAACCCTGTGGTCTCTACATGCTTTAAGATCCCTTCTTCGCACAAGCAGAAAGTCAATCTGGGAGTTGTGGCCCCCACTCTGGAAGGTGATCAAGTGAACATCTCTTTTCTTGAAGAAAGAGTTCGCTACTACCAAGTCGTGTGCCGTAGCAAACTCTAAAATCAAGCGACCTTCGTCATTCCTAACTTCATAACCAAACCCTCCGTGGACCCTCGCGTAACCATCCGATCCCTGTCCTATATGGCCGTTCAAGTCACCCCCTATAATCAATTTTTGTTCCGACGGGCACTCCCTTACCAGCTCGTCGAGCGAGTCCCAGAAGTAGGGCTGAGCAAAACCGACCGAAACCGAAAAAATCCCGAAAAAACCGACCGAAACGAGCATCCCGATACCGAATTTGTGAAATTCGGGTCGGTAGTCGGTTTTAATATTTAGTGAAAGTCGGTTTCGGGTCGGGTCGGGTTGAAAACCGACATTATCCCGATAATACCGAAGGTCCCGATTCCCTTTTATATATAACCCTTTTTTCATTTTTTCAGTACCCACCTAACTCACTCAGATCTATATCCTCATTCCCTCCCAACATTATCGAGCCCCCATCTCTCCAAACTCAGATCGATCTCATCTCCATCATCATAACCCAATCAATCGTCTCATCTCCATCAATACACAATATACAGCTCAATCAATCTCATCTCCGAATAACTAATGAAGAACAAAGAAAGTGTAGGCTACTAGGCTTCAAGGTAGGGGTGTCTTTAGTTTTGTTGTTGTTGTGTCTTTATGTTCGAAAAAAAAGAAGAAGGTGAACTTCTTATAGATCGATGATGATGCATAACTTTCGTTTGCTTGACCTTGGATGGTCATGATTTATCTTTGAATGGAACGAAAGAAAGATGGCTGAGATCTATTTAGTTATAGTTTAGTGTATAAATGGTTGTGATGGTGGTATTGTGGTGGTATAAATGGTTGTATTTTCTGGCTGTTTATTAAAATTGATTGTGATTTTAACAAGAGTCATCTGGTGGTATGGTGGTATTGTGGTGGTATTTGTAACAGTCAAAGATGCCAAGATTAATCTTTTCAAGATTACTCATCTTGCTCAATGAAGTTGACCAAATTTCCAAGTGTCTGGTATTTGTAAGAAATTCTTTTTAAGAAATTCGGTTATTGGTGATTAAAACCGAAACCGACCCGATTAAAACCGATAGAAACCGAACCGACCCGAGTCTATTCGGTTCGGTTTTCGGGCTAGTATTTTCAGACTTTTTGGTTTCGGGATATGTCGAGACGGGTCGGGTCGGGTCAGTATTCAGCCCGATGCTCAGCTCTACCCAGAAGCTCTTCTTCTCTGCTTCACTCCGGCCCACCTGTGGTGCATATGCGCTGATGACGATAACGGTCTCCCCAAAAATAACCAAAGTAATCGCCATGATCCTATCGCTACTCCTGATCACTTGCACTACATTATCCTTGAGACCCGCCGACAAAATAACTCCAACTCCATTTCTCGCTGTCTTAGAGCCCGAGTACCAAAGCTTGTAACCGTTACCCTCCGTCGTGCTAGATCCCTTCCATTTGGTCTCCTAGAAGCACGCAATATCCACCTTATATCTCCCCAACACATCAGCCAGCTCAAAGAGCTTACCGGTTAAAGACCCAACATTCCAACTACCCACCCTAATCCTACGAGAGACCGCTACCCTAGCATAACCCCTACCCGCCCTAGACCTGTTACACCCCGTGCTCGCTTAGACTAAAATTTAAAACTTTTTACGTGAAAATGATTGACTTTTATGGACATCCGACCACTCTTTTAACAACTGACAAAAATCTATAAACATTCAGCCTTTGAGGCTATTTTTAAATGAAAGTAAACTCAAATACCTTCAAAATGACGGGTAGCACGACCTCTAACGACTTACGGATTAAAAGATATGATTTTTTGAAAATCGGCTAAACCGACAAAAATCTGGAAAAGTACCATACGGCTGTATGGAAAAAGACCATACGGCCGTATGGTCTTACGAACAGTTCTGAGGAAAACACCATACGGCTGTATGGAAAAATACCACACGGCCGTATGGCCATCTGACCCTTCTGTGATTCAAACCATACGGCTGTATGGAAATACCATACGGCCGTATGGCCATCTGACCTGCACTTCCCAAAATACTTTTCGTTTTCATCCCGTTTTCGCTACATACGACCCATACGACTTCCGTTTTACATTAAACTTTACCAAAAGCATTAAATTAACATAACAAACATGTTCCAACAACACTTGACCCGATTACAATCCAAAATGGGTACAAACACACTTAAATCCAAACGCCCCCTTAAATATTGACCGCAAACCATTTGACACCCTTAGACCCACCATTGACCACCCAAACTTTACGACGACCTTGACACACACTATACAAACCATAAGAAAGACTCTCGGGGGTACAACCTTGTCTCGAGCTCGGTATTCTACCTAGCTCCTAATACTTATTATCTTCCAAATCCTTATGCTATAACCCATGAACCTTCCTTCCGCCGCACATGAACCTACAAAACATTAACAACTAAAAGGGTAAGCTTACGCTTAGTAAGTAACCCGACATAAAACACATCTCATACACATATTTCCACATAAGCATCAATATCACATAAAAGCCTCTAGCTACATCATATCACTCATATCATACACCACGTCATAACATAAACCAATACCAATTCACTATAACCATAACCAACTACATACCTTAATTAGTCCAAGCTAATAAGCTAACTTACTCTTAGCCAAAGTCACTAACCATCTATTCCCAACTCATAACCACTCCAAATCCATGTCTCATATTCTTACACCTTCACAATACATACATGATAAATACATATATAACACATGTTTTAAACAAAAGAGTTACTTACCTTCAATCCAAGCTAATTACTAACATAAATCCCACCATCAACATCTTCTAACCATCATCATCTTCATCTTTTACAATATACCAAAACCTAACAACATAACAATAAATAGCATAACAAGGGTTATCAAAACCCATCAAATACACTCATCTTCCCAATCATATCATCATATGATCATATCTTGATCATATGATGAAAATCCACTAAACTATAACTTATAATCATTACAAGGATTACTTACTTGAAGGAAAGCATAACTAGAGACTAACTCTTGCCATGGAACCTCAATCTCTTCATCACTTGATCATCCAAGAATCATAGCATTTCCCTCCCATTTCTTCCTATAGAACCGGCCTTCCCAAAAGACCCAAGAAATATGTGGACTTCTCTAGAATTTGCTAGATATAACTAGTTAGGCACAAGTTTGGGCCAAAGGCAAGAATGGCCCCTCAAGTCCTTTTCCTTTTATTTTAGCCACAACTAACTTTATAACATAATTAATTTATGACACATAAGTCCCTTAAGTCTATTCCCTTTTTATTTGTGGCACATAACACTTTTCATATCTTTACAATATATTCTTTGACTATCACTTTGACTATCGGGTTTGACTGAAACGCAACATTTGTTGACTGGCCAATCACGAAAGGCCTTTGACCACTTTCATCTAGGGTGGGGTCCCAACACCCGGGAAACGGGTCTAACAATTCTACCCCCTTATTTAGATTTCGTCCCCGAAATCTCTCGTCTATCACTATCCAAAACCAATTCACAACATATACATGTTCTCACACTTTCAAGTCCTTAGCCATTTCATTGCGACGATCTAAATGATCTTGCAATTTTAAACTTATACCATAGTCTCAGCTCATAATCTACTATAATCAACACTTCTCATCGCAACTTTTCTAAGATTTCCCACAATGACTACTTGTCACCCGGGAACATCTACTACTTTGACTCTATGCAAGTCAAGCTTCATCACTATAAACACGCTATCATCAATGCACTAATCATAACATAACATCCTATTCCGGCCAATCTCACATTCCACATAATACCAAATACATATCTATGCCAAAAACCGGCAACTTATTCCAAAATATACAAGGTACTATACAAACGGCACCTTCAAAATTTCTTTCTCACGCATTACTTAAGCAAACTTTCTTATCAAATTATAGGAATACTCACAATTAACTTATCAACTTAATGCACAATTCATTTTAGACGTCTATCTTAAGGTTTCACACATGACCTTAACGCCACTATAAGTTTTATTCATATCTATCTATTCTTATGACGTCTAACACACTTTAGTTTTCACTTTCTCATATCACTATCCGAACTCACGTCATATCGGCTACACATAAGCCCACTCATTTATTCATGCCATTTTCGATGACCTTCTAAGACTTATAGAAATATTACATGAATTAGCTTTGTAGCACCATACTTTAACATTTGTCGCCACATTACACATGAAATTTATCATCAACTATTTCCATTATTCACATTTTGCACCACGGCATAATTAAGTATTATAACATTTTGAAACATCATTACAATTCCTTAGTTTCGCCAACTTAAACTTAACACTCAAAACATAGGTTTCTCATACGTCTTCACTAAGAGACGTACTCTGATCTTAATCCTCCTATCTTAGTCCTTAAAATTCCTAACTAACTCTAGACTTTCGCTTTCTACTTCTCTAACCCTATTCGTGCCGTGTCGGCAACACATAAGCCCCCTCATTTATACTTCCTCATTTACATGGAGAGGCGTCCCAATCGATGTAAATCAAGAAATATAAACTCATGGTTATGTACTCCCGACATAACACCACTACTCCTATTTCCCAATTTAAATTTTATTCTTTCATTCTTTTTATACTTCCCATTTCCTTTTTAGACTTGGATCCGTATCATTAACACATTCATTCTGGGGATATTTCTATTGCCAAGGATGTAGGCAACCCCATTTGCCGATGAAGGCAATACGTTCCATCCCGAAGGATCTTTAACATTCATCCCGAAGGATTCCTTAACATTCCTTTACTTGGTCATCCCGAGGGATACCACATTTAACATTCATCCCGAAGGATCATTAACATTCATCACTTTACCACTTTCACATTTTAACATCGGATCCAAGCCATTAACATTTTACATACATTATTACATTCATATATTTTAGTGAAGTGCAAGCGTATAGAGCATATGAGCCTGCTTGTTATAATTACACACTTCTATGTGTTCTCACTCTTTATTACCTCTTGCATTCTTAGCCCACATTACTCATTTTCACATTCTTACATTACATTTTAGTCTACTCAACTCATTTACATCTAGACTTTTCACATTTTACCAACCGTAACTCATGCATTCATTATAGTGATTACAGCTAATCGCCTTAGCCGTAATATGATAATTTCAAGACAACGCCTTTATCTCATACACACTCCTCTCATTCTTTCTTACATTTTTAATCCATCACATTCTTGTCCTCGTATCTTATCTCTCTTCTTTTATTACTTATCTATGCGCTTAGAGCAATGCCGCTCTTGGTCATTCTTTACATATCATGTTGCTTTAGTCTCAGTCTATAACTTTTAATTTGTTAGACATTTATTATTCAATACGTCAATTCGTTCTCACTTTCATTGCATATCACCATAACATCGTTATCATTACTATACGTTCATGCACATGCTCAATCCTCCTACCTACTCATCTCATTCTTATTTACATTCTTAACTTATCGCATCTAGCCTTTAGCATTCAAACTTTTTCATTTGAGTTACATCATATATATATATATATATATATATATATATATATATATATATATATATATATATATATATATATATATATAGAATTGAGATCAAATAAGATCATTCTTAAAATTGTTAAAATGAGATCCTAATAAAAATCTGACAAGTGGCATTTAATCAAAAGAGAAAAGAAAAATTCTTAATATAATGAAAAGGGTGTTTTCGGTATTTGACTCATCATATTATTCATAAAACCAACACCTTTAGATCTAACTATCTCTCTCCCAAAAATAAACCACCCCTCTCATTTTCCGGCGACCTCTTATCTCCGGTCATTTGTCGGCGACCATTTTAACAACAACAGCCACCGCCGTATCTCTCTATAAAACCCATCATTGATTCGAACAACAAAAAGAACAACCAAGATTCGTGTCACGAGCAGATATGTGTCTCGAGCAACCAAGATTCGTGTCTCGAACAACCAAGAACAAAAAGAATAACCAAGATCTGTTGGTGTTATTTTTGGTTATTTTTTAAGCCTTTAGTTTTTGCTCTATCATATTCGAGATCTAACTGTCCTTCATATTCGAGATCGACCGTCGTTCGTTTATTAAAGATCGTGTCACATAACTATCATTTATTCCGGCAAGGCTTCGTTATCCCGATTTTAGATCGGTTGTTTTTTTTTTGAGTTTTTTAGGATTTAAATGACTAAAAATTAGTGACACGCTAATTTTTAAGTTTGTCACAAATGTGATGTATCGCATGTTTTTTTAGATTCCTTTATTGATATTTGATGTGTTAGTTTCTCAAGATCTGTGTATCAAGAATGTGGATTATAGTATTTTTTTTTTCCAAGATTAACTCGTGTATTAGTTGCTGTATCATTTTTTTTGTATTTGGTATAGCAGGTGATACCCGGAAGCACGATATTTTCGGTGTACCGGAATCTGCTGTTGTGTGTAAGATTTTTGGAATAGTAGATTTATTTTGTAAGATGGTTGGTGTAATAGCAGATTTTTGGAATAACATATTTATTTGGTATAGCAGATTTTTTGTAAGATTATTGGTGTATTTGATGTTTGTAAGATTGTTGTGTATTTGGTATAATAGCAGGTGATATCCGGTGTACCCGATCGGTGACCATCGTGGATTTATCCAGTGTACCGGAATCTCCTGGTACATAGATTTGTATATGTATCCGGTGTATATGTATCGGAATCTACTGGTACATAGATTTGATATCCAGTGTACCGGCTCTGTGACCATCGTGGATTTATCCGGTGTACCGGAATCTGTTGGTACATAGATTTTATACCGGAATCTGCTGCTGTTAGGTTTTGATTGGTTCTTGATACATAGATGTATTTTAATAATTTTTAGTTTTGTTTGGTGACAAATTTAATATTTTAGTTTGTGTAACAGGTTAATGTATAAAAAATGTGACCCAGATTTTTGTATAAAAAAATAGATGAAAATTTGAAAAAAGATAGATCACATTTGGGTTTGAATTGTCCAAACTACCCTTGAAACCATATTTAATTACTATAATGTCACTCATTTAATGTTAATCTCATCCAACACAAATACAATGATCCAACGGTTCAGATTGGGTCTTACTTTTAGAACTTTAAGTTTGATCTCACATTAACCTTATATATATATATATATATATATATATATATATATATATATATATATATATATATATATATATATATATATAATATATACCAATACTCTTTTTCACCACCTCGCGTTCACACTTAGGCCTCACATACTTTACCTTACTATTACCCGCTCTTATACCACTTCCATGTTAGTCTTTAGTCACTAAATATAATGAGACCATATGTTGGTCTCATTTCGTGCTATCATTCTCTAACCTCATTCTTTAACCTTCAAGTCATTAAACGTTTAATCATTATTTCGTTAGTTTCATCTTGTCTTTTCACGCTATACCTTAATACACTTAATACCATTACGATCCGTACTTAGAGCGTTATTTCTTAATTCACTTGCTATCCCATCTCTAATATCGCTTATCGTTCCTACCTATATTCCATTGCCGTTGTTTTAACATATATTTGTATAATCATAATATAATCACCGGCACTAACCAAGTGCACGGTAAACAATTCGATACGTGTCATCACCAATTAATCGCCTCTAATTCACTAATTCTATGGATCACCAATTTATTCCTTATGCAAGCATTTCTTAGTCTACCACGTTTTCACTTTCTCTTCTCTTTGCCTCAAGCACCTCCGATCACTCACCTATCACCCTTCATTACCTTGACACCATCTTAGCAATACTTATCTTTTTCATGCTTCCGAACATGTGAATATACACGTTATGTTTCATCTAAGTTGTCACATTATACTTATCATTTTCTCTATGTTTATTGCCTTAAGCAATTTCAATATTCACTATCACGCTTTCTATTATCTAGACAAGTTTCTATATAACACTTGTCGATTTATTATATTTGCATTCTCGCAATGCAACTTATCATTCATCCGTCAACCCCAAGTTGACTCACGCCCTCTCTACGTGCCATATTTATTTAGACCATTTATATGTAATGCTTATCCATTACAACTTACACATCTCTACGTGTTCTTACAACACACTCTTACTAATACCCGTCAACCCCTTGTTGACCATATTCTCAAATTAGACTATCGCTCCATTTAGTTTATTTAAATTTTACGCATATAAACCTTACGTAAGCTTATTCTTTAACACTATCACAATCTCATCATATCCATTCCAACTATATATATATATTAGCACGATTATATTCATGTTTTACCATTCTTTCTAGTGCACTTCATATCACTATGACTTCTAGCGCAATCTATATCTCAATCATCGCTTCTACTCATCACGCTTAGCCATTTATTATTAATGTGTTTAACTTATCATGTTTTATATGATACATGACCTCATCACGTCTTAACTATACGCTTAACTTTCTCATATAAGAATTTATGTCTTCAAGTATCTAATCGTTATTATATCAATCATGCCTCTCAAGACATCAAACTACAAACATACTTCGCTATTCACTTCTTACTTATCTAAATCTTTTTAAGCATTTATGATTTTTCAAATAATTATCATGCTTCTTAAATTATTTCACATATCAATGTGTTCTCTCAACTTTCCTTCGACACTAAGTCATCACGTAACATGCATTCCAATGCATCTATCTCAACTCATACACTTCTATACAATCGTGCTCTCAAGCACATCACATAAAACTTAGACATATAATAAACTACTATAGACTTAACATCACATAAGCAATCCTAACATAACACTTAACACTTATCCGACATGCGTTAAAACATTCATGACATAAACAAAACATGAAGTCCATGGCATCATATATCGTATAGCATAATCAATCTATGTCTAAGCATCAACATCCTAACTAACCGCAAGCAATAGCCCATCTTATAACTAAGGCATCATAAACCTTAGTTCACTTACCAACCCGTCTCTAATACCACTCATCATTGCTACTCGCAATCCATCACTATGGTTCTATTATACATTCACAATCGCAATACAATCCCCGACACCAACCAAGGTGCTCGGCTAACTATCAATCAAACACTTCAAGTCCTCTACGGACTTCTATCTCATACACAACAACCTTATAATACACATACATCACCTATCCTTAACAAGCTCAACTAGCATAAATCAAAATCCGTTTAACACTTAGCAACTAATTTCCGCGCAACTAATACTTACGTCAAATATTTCTACGAGTGGTTTAAGTCTAGGCAATCCTAAAGAAAACCTAATTCACTTAAACCGAAGCTTTGATACCAAGTTGTTACACCCCGTGCCCGCTTAGACTAAAATTTAAAACTTTTTACGTGAAAACGATTGACTTTTATGGACATCCGACCACTCTTTTAACAACTGAAAAAAAAAATATAAACATTCAGCCCTTGAGGCTATTTTTAAATGAAAGTAGACTCAAATACCTTCAAAATGACGGGTAGCACGACCTCTAACGACTTACGGATTAAAAGATATGATTTTTTGAAAATCGGCTAAACCGACAAAAATCTGGAAAAGTACCATACGGCTGTATGGAAAAAGACCATACGGCCGTATGGTCTTACGAACAGTTCTGAGGAAAACACCATACGGCTGTATGGAAAAATACCATACGGCCGTATGGCCATCTGACCCTTTTGTGATTCAAACCATACGGCTGTATGGAAATACCATACGGCCGTATGGCCATCTGACCTGCACTTCCCAAAATACTTTTCGTTTTCATCCCGTTTTCGCTACATACGACCCATACGACTTCCGTTTTACATTAAACTTTACCAAAAGCATTAAATTAACATAACAAACATGTTCCAACAACACTTGACCCGATTACAATCCAAAATGGGTACAAACACACTTAAATCCAAACGCCCCCTTAAATATTGACCGCAAACCATTTGACACCCTTAGACCCACCATTGACCACCCAAACTTTACGACGACCTTGACACACACTATACAAACCATAAGAAAGACTCTCGGGGGTACAACCTTGTCTCGAGCTCGGTATTCTACCTAGCTCCTAATACTTATTATCTTCCAAATCCTTATGCTATAACCCATGAACCTTCCTTCCGCCGCACATGAACCTACAAAACATTAACAACTAAAAGGGTAAGCTTACGCTTAGTAAGTAACCCGACATAAAACACATCTCATACACATATTTCCACATAAGCATCAATATCACATAAAAGCCTCTAGCTACATCATATCACTCATATCATACACCACTTCATAACATAAACCAATACCAATTCACTATAACCATAACCAACTACATACCTTAATTAGTCCAAGCTAATAATCTAACTTACTCTTAGCCAAAGTCACTAACCATCTATTCCCAACTCATAACCACTCCAAATCCAAGTCTCATATTCTTACACATTCACAATACATACATGATACATACATATATACCACATGTTTTAAACAAAAGAGTTACTTACCTTCAATCCAAGCTAATTACTAACATAAATCCCACCATCAACATCTTCTAACCATCATCATCTTCATCTTTTACAATATACCAAAACCTAACAACATAACAATAAATAGCATAACAAGGGTTATCAAAACCCATCAAATACACTCATCTTCCCAATCATATCATCATATGATCATATCTTGATCATATGATGAAAATCCACTAAACTATAACTAATAATCATTACAAGGATTACTTACTTGAAGGAAAGCATGACTAGAGACTAACTCTTGCCATGGAACCTCAATCTTTTCATCACTTGATCATCCAAGAATCATAGCATTTCCCTCCCATTTCTTCCTATAGAACCGGCCTTCCCAAAAGACCCAAGAAATATGTGGACTTCTCTAGAATTTGCTAGATATAAGTAGTTAGGCACAAGTTTGGGCCAAAGGCAAGAATGGCCCCTCAAGTCCTTTTTCATTTTATTTTAGCCACAACTAACTTTATAACATAATTAATTTATGACACACAAGTCCCTTAAGTCTATTCCCTTTTTATTTGTGGCACATAACACTTTTCATATCTTTACAATATATTTTTTGACTATCACTTTGACTATTGGGTTTGACTGAAATGCAAAATTTGTTGACTGGCCAATCACGAAAGGCCTTTGACCACTTTCATCTAGGGTGGGGTCCCAACACCCGAGAAACGGGTCTAACAAGACCCGCCTACCCTGCCTACTCCGCCTACCCCACACAAACCGGGACGACATGACCGCAGGTGACCATCACTAACCAAGGTGTCTATCCTAACCCAAGCAAACTGCAACCAAGAGAAAGGCACAAAAGCAAAAAAGGGGGAAAACTAGCCCGCACACTCAAAGCAAACGCAAAAGCAATACCAACTATAAAGAAATAAAATCTAAAATCCAAGCCTCACAAGGAAAACAAATCAGGCAAGCAAGTAAACGAAAAGCAAAGTATAGGCAGATAAAACAGGGCAGGTAAACAAAGAACAAATAAGAAAAAGAAAAAGCAGTTAATTAAGAAAGGGCAGGTAAACGAAGAACAAATTAAGAAAAAGAAAAAGCAGAAAATTAATGAAGGGCAGGAAAACAAAGTAAAAAATCAAGGCTAAATCAAGGTATAAAAGAAAAAGAAAGAAAAGGAGAGTAAAAAGCAGATAAATAAGAGGAAAAACAAGTCTCAGTTGCCGGAACGAAAATTCCGGTGGACGGAATTTATCGTCGGCGGCGGTGACGGCAGATTCCGGTGACCGGCGGCGACTGAGGCAACAGAGCAAGTTGGAAACTGCTCGGAAAGAGGTAAGGAACCTCCATTCGCGGGCGGTGAAGGTCCAGGCAGTCAAAAAAACACCGGAATTCGCCGGAAAAACAATTAAAGCCAACCGCGAAGTGGTGGCGCGTGACTGCTCCAGTGATGGTCCGGTTAGTGGGGGTTTGAGTCCGAGAGTGGGGTGTTGATGATGGGAGTGTTTGATTATGGCTATTAAAGATGGTGGGGTGATGTTTTAATTTAGAGAGAGAAAATAAAATAAGGAAATCATTAAATCAACATAAATTGGTGTTTGTAACTGATTCAGTTTTGGTTCCTATGCAGGATTACATGGAAGACTATGAGGTATACGTTCCTTTTCAGTCCCTTGAAGCTCTTGGATGCCACGTGGATGCTGTTTGCCCCAACAAGAAAGCCGGTGATAAGTGCCCTACAGCTGTCCATGATTTTGAGGGGGACCAAACGTACAGTGAAAAACCAGGCCATGATTTCAAACTAACAGCTAACTTCAAGGATATAGATGCTTCCAACTATGATGCTCTTGTCATACCTGGAGGTCGAGCTCCAGAATACCTCGCTCTTGATCCTGCAGTCATTAAGCTGGTAAAAGATTTTATGGAGGCTGAAAAGCCCGTAGCATCTATCTGCCACGGCCAACAGATTCTGTCTGCCGCTGGTGTTCTCAAGGTAAGATTTTGAAAATTTGTTTATTTTTTGAAAGCACGCTCATTAAACGGGATTAGCCCTGTCAAAAAGCTTGCTCAGAATATCAGTGAATTAGTTATCACTTAACCATTGACTTTTTATTTAATCGCATGTACTATAGGGTAGGAAATGTACTGCATATCCTGCTGTCAAACTTAATGTGGTATTGGGTGGTGGAACCTGGTTAGAACCAGACCCAATAGATCGCTGCTTTACCGATGGAAATCTAGTTACTGGAGCAGCCTGGCCAGGACACCCACAGTTCATCTCTCAGTTGATGTCATTGCTTGGTATAAAGGTATGTTTCTAGTGCCATTCCATGTTTGTGCGTGTGCACTCTGTTCTATACAAAAGAACTTCAAAGTAACGTTGTTGCTGCAAGTGCTCTCCTTTGTATCATAGAGATGTAAAAAACACATGACATAATCATCGACATTTTTGTGTGCAAGTAATGTTATATTGTGATGCTTTGGATTAAGATTTTTTTTCCTTTCCTTTTTGAGGCTTACGTATAAACTGAAGCACACTTTGAAGTGCCAGTTTACGAGCTTTAGTTATATTTAGAGCAGGGGGTGCAGTGAGCACCTCTTCCTCTTCATTCGGGCCCCACAGCATGCCACATCAGCACAACACACCACAACTTACAACCCCCCTCCCCAATACAACTAACTACAACTTACTCATTAGGGCCCCACCACTATCTTTTTTTTTTTTTTTTTTTTTTTTTTTATCAAATATACAAATAAACTAAAACTAATTTTATTCAAATAAAAATACCATACATTTTATTCCAACACACATTAAACATAAAGTTACGATACGGAAAAAAAAAACGATACGGAAATTAAGAAAACGATACAACAAATAATAATAATACATCAAATGCATCAGCTAACTAAGGATGTTGTTGTTGTTGTTGCTGTTGCTCCTGATATGCTTCCCATTGATTTATTTGCCAAACATGCTCGATAAGATTTCGTTGAAGGTTTGCGTGTACGCGTTTATCGCGCAGTTCCTTCCCTTTTTTTCTTTGCACATCGCATCGCTCAATCCATGTCCGTTGTAAATTTATTCGCGGACAAATATACGTTTCACTAATATCAGAAATGGCAAAATTAAGTGTTTTATCACTCATGTTTTTTGGTTATGTTTATATGTGTGTGTGTGTTTTTTTTAAAGTTAAGTGTTTTATAAAATGTAATGTGTTGTTTGTATATATAGAGAAGAAAAGTTTTTTTTTTTTTTTGATACCGTTCAATAAAGTTTGAATTATTCCAATTAATAAATATCCCAACGTTCATCTTGTCAGAATTATTGCTCGTCGTCCAGACGAGCAAATCTTGTTCAACGAGCAACGACGAGCTGCAATGGTGCAGCGAGCAACGACGGCGAGGGTCCACGTGTCCACGGCGAGCATGAAGGCGAGCAGCACCCTATGGTCTTAAAGCTTCGACTTTGGATAATTTGATAAGATCAAGGGCCTGTAATTGATCTAGTTGGTTATGTCCACACTCTCATGACATATGAAATAATCCTCAAAGTTGTTTGAGCAATGTCAATGAGCAATATCACATTAATAGTATGAACTATTCGTGCGGTAATAATTGTTGAAAATTGAAATAGATGAACCTTGTCTTCTTTTGTTACGGTTTTTGAATCTAATCTTCACTTAATCATCAAAAAGCGACAGCATAAGATTTTTAGATCGTATTGTCTTGTTTTATTTAGGTTTCTTTATGCTTCTCAATGTGCTCTGATGAGCAATGCATGATCAAAATATGGTAGCAATACGACTTCCGAGTTTCATTTACTTTCATTCCCTCAATATGTTGTGAACCACCGATATGCATCCTGTCAAAACAGCCCGTAAAAACTCAACTAAATCGAACACTCACAAATCAAATTCAATATAAGAGCCTTCTGTCAAGAATTTCATCAAACACTTATGATCACAAAACAAAAATCCAATAAATAACCATTTCAATAATACACAAATGAGCCATAAATCAATTAAAACACCCAAATCTTGCTAATTTGTTCTACCTATTTTTTTTATCAAACCACCTTAATCTGTGTGTGAAGCGACACTCAGATTACAAAACCAAAATCCTATCAATACCCACTTAAACTAAACACAAATTTAATCCTGACTCTGTATCATATAGTTCCTGCATCTCAAAAGAATATCCTTATTCCCATTCCCATTGAGTACGAATACATAGTTTAACATTCAAAACTCAACTATACAATTGTAACACCCCGACCCGGCAAGGGTAGAGATGTCACAAATACGGATCCTTATCAGAACAAATACAAGCACATGACATTAATAATACAATAGAATTCAATGGTTACAAAGGAAATATGAAATTACAGGATTTCAATACAACGATTTCTAAGTCTAACATGAGTTCTTCTAACCATCATCAATAGCTAATTCCAAACTGCTAGTAAAATTCTTCTAAGTCCAAGGTCCTCTCTATAAATAACCCAGCTTCCAACTAAACCTGCCGCACACGAAAAGAAAACGTGCGGCTGAGCTTAAAAAGCCCAGTGAACAGATATAACGGTAACAAGCAGTAACGGTAAAAATAGCGAAGTAGAAGAATGAATACCACAAGAGTCAGAAACAGGTATATAAAAATTATACAGATATAACATGAATAACACTTGTTACAGAAAAATAAGTATAAACACGTAATCCAAGATCCTACCACATACCAGGTCAGATCAAATCAAGTAAAGTGTTAAATCACATACCAGGTTGCCGGGTGACAGTAATAGTAATGGAAAGCAAAGGTAATCAGGTTATAAGGTTACAAGGTGTAGGGTAACAGAAATCCTCTACGAGCCCAGAAACATGAACATGAAATCATAATCATACCGCCATGCAGAGAGATGTTCCTCTCACTAATCCCAGAAATCAGAAAATATGGAGTGATCAGCTCCCAGAGTGTGAAAGACGTGTATCGCACACACCATCAGTCACCAGTAATACAGAAATCAGTAATCAGAACAGTTCTAGGATGCATCCATACGCCCCTGGTGGCCATAAACCTCCCAACACACCAAATAAAATACAGAAAAGGGACGGAACAGGTCATCACTCTCCTGCCCTAGAGTCATGCCATCGGTGCATCAATGACATGGTCATGAAACCCTCATGACTAGTTATGGCTCGTAGTATCAAACTGTGGGTTAGGGTCAGGTATCATGTATCATGTGTCAGGTGTCATGTCTCAGAAATCAGTATCATGTATCGAGAATCATGTATCAGGAATCAGTATCATGTATCAGAAATCCGTATCATGTATCAGAAATCAGTATCATGTATCAGAAATCAGTATCATGTATCAGATGTCAGGTATTCAGGTGTTAGGTTCAAGTATTCAGGTTTATGGCAAGGCATTAAGTATTTAGTTTAGTTGCATAAGTCAATTCCCATTTCAGAATATCAGAAGTTCATATCAGAGGCTCATATCAGGAAGGTCATAACAGTAGGTCAATATCATAAAGGTTCAATATCAGAAAGTTTTAATATCAGAAAGATCATATATCAGAAAGATCATCAATCAGAAGGATCATAAATCAGAAAGATCATATATCAGAAAGATCATATCAAACGCTCATAATATCATGAAAGAAACAAACAAGGTTCACAGAACAAGGAAGCATAGCAATAGACCAGGAATCAGAAAATAGGTTCAATATCAAAAGGTCCAATGTCAGAAGGGTCGAGTATCAGGGAGTCCAAAATCAGAAGGTTCATATCATTTTGTTTCAAGGTTCATAACAAGGTTCAATTTAAAGATTTATATAAAAGTTCCTATCATAGTTCAAAAAGTAATCTTTTAAAATAGCTTTCGTGAAAGTAAACCTTAAACAGTCTTCATAAAGTAGGTCCTTTAAAGAAGGTTTTCAAAACATTTTCACATGTAATTAAGAAGAGTTTTTACATTTAGTTATAAAATCCTATGAACCTTCAAAGTATTCCAGGGTCATAAATATTCACATTACAGGGTGATGGACAGATCATATCATGTATCAAAATAAATAAAGCAAGGTTCATGAATTAGGGAAAAACATAACAAAGACATAGATTCAAATAGGAAAGCCCCATATAAAAGGCTCAGATCATAACCAACTGATATGCATAATGAAGACCCAATCAGAGTATAACAACGGCTCAGAGAAATACTAAGATGAATCATAGATACTGAATGAAATAAGCAAGAGGACACCCTTACTGAAAAAAAGGGCAGAATATCTGTACCTTATTAGGAATGCAAAAACAGAAATAGAAGCACAAACAGATCAGGATCTCTCCTTCTTCACACCTAGAGGAATAGAAGACGGAATTACAGAAGATTCTAAGTCAGATTACCATTTTGGTTTTCCTTTACTTTTTAATAACTTTCTATTTTAGGCAGGTTTCCTTATTTGGCAAGTTTCCATACTTTAGGGTTTCAAATGTAATTCCTCCAAAGTTAAAGGTCAAATATGTAATTATCACATTCATTATTTTTAATCCTTCATTTATTCGGAATGTACGTCTTCAATACTTCAAGTTTGCCAAATTACATTTTATACCCCTTAGTTTACAAAATTTCCATTTAAACCCCTTAATTCATAATTTTACACTTTAAATCCTTATCTTATCCATAATTACCAAACAAACCTCATATTTTATCAAAATACAGAATATAACTTTAGAATTACTTATTGTACGAATCCAGCCCCTCAAGTTTCAGAAATTACATATTTAGTCCCTTAAGTTTACAAAACTTATAATTTAAATCATAATTCCATATTAATTACACATTAAGCCCATAAATACTCAAATTTGCACAAAACACCCTTAATATCATCATTTACTCAGATTGACTTCAAATTTCCAGAAATTACACTTTTAGTCCCTCTCTTTTAATAATTTACAAAACATACCCTTTAATTATCATAAATTCATTTCTTGCAATATTTACACATAAGGACCCCATATTATAATTTTTCACATTCTCCCAGATCTAATATGACTTACAAAAATAACCCACAAGTTTGGAAAATTACAAAACAGCCCCTTCTTAATTAATTCCAAACCGGATATACTTTTTAAATGAAAATTACAAGCCCTAATTTAATCAATCATTACCCAATAATTAGGTCATCATTATATCAACCTTAAACCATCATTAAACTTCCAGATTCAAACCCTAATCAGAAAAACCAGATCGATTACTTTTATTTTCTTTTTCTTCCTTTGATTTTCAAAAACCCAGTTTATAATTAATTCTACTATAATTCGCATAAGCCTCCAAAAATCAAACCAATATTTTTCCCATGTTATTAGATGTATAAAGAACTCAGAAAAATTATAAAACCAACACAGAAAAATCGTATGGTATCTATTTGATTTTAGGCATATTTTTAACCACAATAATTACAACGACTCATCTAGGCCTTTATAAATTATTCCAACATTTTCCCAGAACATACACATCATATAAGGTCCAAATAAAATAAATATGACCCTCAGAAAAATCGTTACACATTATTTTGGAAAATAGGTGTGTTTTAACCCATAAATTCAAAAACGACCCAAAACCCTTGCATGCTTCGAAGTACTTATTTTTCCTGAGTCTAATATGATGTAAGGAATGTAAGAAAATTATAAGATGAATTTTAGATCGTGTAGAAACAAGATGGGCGAATTATACCTTCACGTATGGAAAAATGACAAGAAACTCGACCAAGATCAAACCGGCGAACCACAGCCCCTATTCTTATTTTTCGTAGCTTCTTTAGATTAAGATCCAACCCAGAAAAATGATCCTTGAATTTCTTGGTGGCCGGATTTTGATATACGAATTATTTGTGTGGTTTGGTTTTGATCGGATTGTATTTTAGGGAAAGAATAAATGGGATAATTATGAATAATGGGAGATACTGGTTTTAGGGGAGGGAATGGGCTATAATTTCGGATTTTTGGTTTGGGAATAATTATTGGGCTTTAATTTGCCATTTAATGTATTTTAATTATCATTAAAACTATAATAATATTGATATAAATTCTATTCGGCACATGAAGGGCAATTTGGTAATTTTATAGCTTGCAAAAATATTAATTGGAGTTGTCAAAAATATTTGGTGACATAACTTGTCCATTTCCAGAAGTTCGGGATTGATTCGGTACTTTATAAACCTTTTATTAAATTTTTTAAATTCATAGGGGCATTTTTGTCTTTTACTTGCTTTCAGATTTTTGGGTATTACAACTTCTTCCCCACTAACAAAAAAATTTCGTCCTCGAAATTTGCAGGAAGCGGAGAGAAATGAGAACGGAACACTCATACGGAATGCGAACAAGATTTCAAATTAATTCAACTGTATCAACAGTAGGGAGTTCTTCAAAGGGTTAACGATTGATAACTGAGGTCAACAGAATGCAATTCGAGAATTCCAACTTATTCAGGCAGAGTATACTCGTAACGGTGAAAGCAGATTAAACGCATAGGTAGATCGAACTTAACATCTTACTAAACACAGATGATCTCAGCCAAATGTCAGAATTTCTAAGGTTTCAAAGGCACTCCTCGAAATATCCTATGATCACAATGAGGGTACGTCATATGACGTAGGTATTATCACGTTCGCGAACCGTCATAATACCAGCCTCATATGAGTATACCATCATGATGATCATACTTTATCTCAAGTTGGGAACTAAACATCTTATCTTAATCCACCTAGTACTTCTAAAATCTCAGAGGTTAACCAAAGAAATGTCATAGCAAGGCATGAATTAGAGTGATGCGAAAACGATGATACTTGAATACCTTATAGTCTACCCATTCCTCACCGGTTGAAACCTAAGTTCATATCAGGGAATCCTAAAGAAAGTCCTCAAGGTGTTCTCCTATGTTCTTACAGTGAAAACCTAATGGTCCTAAATGCACAGGACAGGGTAAATGTATTACAAGTCGTCAGCCTGTTCTCTGATACCATAAATTGTAACACCCCGACCCGGCAAGGGTAGATATGTCACAAATACGGATCCTTATCAGAACAAATACAAGCACATGACATTAATAATACAATAGAATTCAATGGTTACAAAGGAAATATGAAATTACAGGATTTCAATACAACGATTTCTAAGTCTAACATGAGTTCTTTTAACCATCATCAATAGCTAATTCCAAACTGCTAGTAAAATTCTTCTAAGTCCAAGGTCCTCTCTATAAATAACCCAGCTTCCAACTAAACCTGCCGCACACGAAAAGAAAACGTGCGGCTGAGCTTAAAAAGCCCAGTGAACAGATATAACGGTAACAAGCAGTAACGGTAAAAATAGCGAAGTAGAAGAATGAATACCACAAGAGTCAGAAACAGGTATATAAAAATTATACAGATATAACATGAATAACACTTGTTACAGAAAAATAAGTATAAACACGTAATCCAAGATCCTACCACATACCAGGTCAGATCAAATCAAGTAAAGTGTTAAATCACATACCAGGTTGCCGGGTGACAGTAATAGTAATGGAAAGCAAAGGTAATCAGGTTATAAGGTTACAAGGTGTAGGGTAACAGAAATCCTCTACGAGCCCAGAAACATGAACATGAAATCATAATCATACCGCCATGCAGAGAGATGTTCCTCTCACTAATCCCAGAAATCAGAAAATATGGAGTGATCAGCTCCCAGAGTGTGAAAGACGTGTATCGCACACACCATCAGTCACCAGTAATACAGAAATCAGTAATCAGTAATCAGAACAGTTCTAGGATGCATCCATACGCCCCTGGTGGCCATAAACCTCCCAACACACCAAATAAAATACAGAAAAGGGACGGAACAGGTCATCACTCTCCTGCCCTAGAGTCATGCCATCGGTGCATCAATGACATGGTCATGAAACCCTCATGACTAGTTATGGCTCGTAGTATCAAACTGTGGGTTAGGGTCAGGTATCATGTATCATGTGTCAGGTGTCATGTCTCAGAAATCAGTATCATGTATCGAGAATCATGTATCAAGAATCAGTATCATGTATCAGAAATCCGTATCATGTATCAGAAATCAGTATCATGTATCAGAAATCAGTATCATGTATCAGATGTCAGGTATTCAGGTGTTAGGTTCAAGTATTCAGGTTTATGGCAAGGCATTAAGTATTTAGTTTAGTTGCATAAGTCAATTCCCATTTCAGAATATCAGAAGTTCATATCAGAGGCTCATATCAGGAAGGTCATAACAGTAGGTCAATATCATAAAGGTTCAATATCAGAAAGTTTTAATATCAGAAAGATCATATATCAGAAAGATCATCAATCAGAAGGATCATAAATCAGAAAGATCATATATCAGAAAGATCATATCAAACGCTCATAATATCATGAAAGAAACAAACAAGGTTCACAGAACAAGGAAGCATAGCAATAGACCAGGAATCAGAAAATAGGTTCAATATCAAAAGGTCCAATGTCAGAAGGGTCGAGTATCAGGGAGTCCAAAATCAGAAGGTTCATATCATTTTGTTTCAAGGTTCATAACAAGGTTCAATTTAAAGATTTATATAAAAGTTCCTATCATAGTTCAAAAAGTAATCTTTTAAAATAGCTTTCGTGAAAGTAAACCTTAAACAGTCTTCATAAAGTAGGTCCTTTAAAGAAGGTTTTCAAAACATTTTCACATGTAATTAAGAAGAGTTTTTACATTTAGTTATAAAATCCTATGAACCTTCAAAGTATTCCAGGGTCATAAATATTCACATTACAGGGTGATGGACAGATCATATCATGTATCAAAATAAATAAAGCAAGGTTCATGAATTAGGGAAAAACATAACAAAGACATAGATTCAAATAGGAAAGCCCCATATAAAAGGCTCAGATCATAACCAACTGATATGCATAATGAAGACCCAATCAGAGTATAACAACGGCTCAGAGAAATACTAAGATGAATCATAGATACTGAATGAAATAAGCAAGAGGACACCCTTACTGAAAAAAAGGGCAGAATATCTGTACCTTATTAGGAATGCAAAAACAGAAATAGAAGCACAAACAGATCAGGATCTCTCCTTCTTCACACCTAGAGGAATAGAAGACGGAATTACAGAAGATTCTAAGTCAGATTACCATTTTGGTTTTCCTTTACTTTTTAATAACTTTCTATTTTAGGCAGGTTTCCTTATTTGGCAAGTTTCCATACTTTAGGGTTTCAAATGTAATTCCTCCAAAGTTAAAGGTCAAATATGTAATTATCACATTCATTATTTTTAATCCTTCATTTATTCGGAATGTACGTCTTCAATACTTCAAGTTTGCCAAATTACATTTTATACCCCTTAGTTTACAAAATTTCCATTTAAACCCCTTAATTCATAATTTTACACTTTAAATCCTTATCTTATCCATAATTACCAAACAAACCTCATATTTTATCAAAATACAGAATATAACTTTAGAATTACTTATTGTACGAATCCAGCCCCTCAAGTTTCAGAAATTACATATTTAGTCCCTTAAGTTTACAAAACTTATAATTTAAATCATAATTCCATATTAATTACACATTAAGCCCATAAATACTCAAATTTGCACAAAACACCCTTAATATCATCATTTACTCAGATTGACTTCAAATTTCCAGAAATTACACTTTTAGTCCCTCTCTTTTAATAATTTACAAAACATACCCTTTAATTATCATAAATTCATTTCTTGCAATATTTACACATAAGGACCCCATATTATAATTTTTCACATTCTCCCAGATCTAATATGACTTACAAAAATAACCCACAAGTTTGGAAAATTACAAAACAGCCCCTTCTTAATTAATTCCAAACCGGATATACTTTTTAAATGAAAATTACAAGCCCTAATTTAATCAATCATTACCCAATAATTAGGTCATCATTATATCAACCTTAAACCATCATTAAACTTCCAGATTCAAACCCTAATCAGAAAAACCAGATCGATTACTTTTATTTTCTTTTTCTTCCTTTGATTTTCAAAAACCCAGTTTATAATTAATTCTACTATAATTCGCATAAGCCTCCAAAAATCAAACCAATATTTTTCCCATGTTATTAGATGTATAAAGAACTCAGAAAAATTATAAAACCATCACAGAAAAATCGTATGGTATCTATTTGATTTTAGGCATATTTTTAACCACAATAATTACAACGACTCATCTAGGCCTTTATAAATTATTCCAACATTTTTCCCAGAACATACACATCATATAAGGTCCAAATAAAATAAATATGACCCTCAGAAAAATCGTTACACATTATTTTGGAAAATAGGTGTGTTTTAACCCATAAATTCAAAAACGACCCAAAACCCTTGCATGCTTCGAAGTACTTATTTTTCCTGAGTCTAATATGATGTAAGGAATGTAAGAAAATTATAAGATGAATTTTAGATCGTGTAGAAACAAGATGGGCGAATTATACCTTCACGTATGGAAAAATGACAAGAAACTCGACCAAGATCAAACCGGCGAACCACAGCCCCTATTCTTATTTTTCGTAGCTTCTTTAGATTAAGATCCAACCCAGAAAAATGATCCTTGAATTTCTTGGTGGCCGGATTTTGATATACGAATTATTTGTGTGGTTTGGTTTTGATCGGATTGTATTTTAGGGAAAGAATAAATGGGATAATTATGAATAATGGGAGATACTGTTTTTAGGGGAGGGAATGGGCTATAATTTCGGATTTTTGGTTTGGGAATAATTATTGGGCTTTAATTTGCCATTTAATGTATTTTAATTATCATTAAAACTATAATAATATTGATATAAATTCTATTCGGCACATGAAGGGCAATTTGGTAATTTTATAGCTTGCAAAAATATTAATTGGAGTTGTCAAAAATATTTGGTGACATAACTTGTCCATTTCCAGAAGTTCGGGATTGATTCGGTACTTTATAAACCTTTTATTAAATTTTTTAAATTCATAGGGGCATTTTTGTCTTTTACTTGCTTTCAGATTTTTGGGTATTACAACAATCAACACATACCTGTTATAAAAATACAACCACACAGATCAAGAGCACAAAGAGTTGGACACCCGTAAGGTAAGCTAATAACAGCAACATCACCAACTCCCACGCACCAACCAATATTTATCAACTGGAATTGATTACAGTTGTATCAAATAGCCTACAAACAAAACAAAAAGTCACATATAATCTCTTTCAATTTACACTCAAAAATGGGAGTCTACTTTTGAAAATCTCACCGATTCATTTATTTGCTCAATTATTAGATAAATCTCTAATTATCATTTCCAATTAACCGTAACACTAAATCAACTAAATAAAACACAAAACGAACCTTCCGAACACAAATTCCTACTCACCGGATCTAGCTGTACACGCCTCTCCATGCCGCCACAGTTGCAAACACACATACTCACAGCACCGGAACTGGCCGGATACGCCTCGCCGGAAAACGAAAAAAAAAACCCATTCCCATCATCATCAGCACGACAAAAAAAATTGTTACTGTATTAAGAAACTAAAAAATATAATGGGATGATTACCAATTCACGAAATTAGCTGTTGTTTCACGTCTTCCATGGCGACCCAAATCATCTTAAGATCGAAAAGTTTCCTCTATCGACTTTGAACTGATACAGCAACCGAAAACCATTTTTCATACGCATCTGTTGTAAATCATTTAAAAAAAAACAGGGTTACTATTTACCTCATAATTTATTATGAAGAATAAAATTGCTGATAGTCTTGTGAAAAGAACAAAAAGGAAGGCTTTACATACCTGAGTTGGTGCCAGTGGTTTATCGGAAGTGGGTAAACGTCGATAGCTATAGCCGGAGTAAACTATTTGGTGGCTTTGACGTTTGTGTTTTGAGTGTTCAGCAGGTGGTAGAACAATGAAGTTTTTGTGTGGAGAAGAAGGATCTAGATGTATATGTTCAGTTGATAGGACCTTTGAACATCTAGAGATAAAATATAAAATGAAATAATAAACCCGTTATTGTCATTTTAAAAGTCAATATCCAATACTGAAGAAGATATTCATATTATTTGTGTTGAAAGATTCTACCTTTTAAGAGGAACCTGGTGACTTTGTATATTGATCCACCCCTAATCATGTTGATGTGTGTACTTGCAATATATGAAATCACCTCATTAGAGCCAAACCAAGTAATGCCCCTGATATATAACATTCGTTAACTACTAGCATGTCATACAACAACTAATTAACAATGTATCCAAGTCTAATTCGAAACAAAAGTCTGAAAAACAGATACTTTTGTATCAAAGATTGAAGTTACCAAACTTTTGGATGCCAGTCCATTTCTACCCCCTCGATGCAGCATCTGCTTAACCTTATAGTTTCATAAATTTCCCCTTTTTCTCCAATATACTATAACCAAAGTCTTTTTTTACGCAAAGATTCAACCAAGAGGTGTTGATCGTATTCATTTATAAGTAAATATTTCCATGCATTTATAGAAGATGAACTACTTTCAACCTGTTTTACACTTTCACATGTTCCATTCTACTATAACATTTAATTTGAATCATTTGGTATAGAACAACCCAAACAAACCAAATGACAAATGAATCCTTTGTTTCAACAATTGCCAAAAAAAAAGACACACCTAAAAACTCTTCTAAAAGCAGCTTATTTCAAGCTGCTTATGAAAAAACAGCTTATCACACAAAGATAACATTACATACTTTTTTTTTACCTCATAACTATTAAGTAACCAAAACCCATAAAATAAATGACTGAAATCACCATAAACCCATAACCAACAAAATATACCTTAGTATCACCATCACCAAATATATCCGCAACCGATTCAACCCCTTTCCACTCTAACTCTTTCAACCTCCAAAAACTGAAGAGACAGATCTTTTAGAAATCCTCATAAGAAATTGACACATGCAAAATCAAAACCCACAAATCAAAAAGTTTCAATCTTTTATATAAAATCTTCAAAAGGTGATAATTTAATGTCAAGTAATTAAGAGCAAATTCGTTTTTAATCATCAAACAATTAAACCCCAATACATTAAAAAGAATATATATATATATATATATATATATATATATATATATATATATATATATTATATATATATATATATATATATATATATATATATATATATATAGGGGGACTTTCTTACGAGAACCATTTTATCTGCGAGAACTGAGAGAACCATAAAAAACATACATGCACGCCTTTTAAAATAAAATAAAAATACATGCAAATCATCAATAATCGTAAGTATCCACCTATGTTCTTCAATATCATCATGAACTCATCCTCTTTTTTCACAAAAACCTTACACAAGGCGGCAATATTGCCGTTGCACGCCTTATAAGAACATACATGCACACCTTCAAAGAAAAATGTTGTATTTCCAATTTCTTATCAAATTCTTTAGAACAACTATGTTTTTTTTAAAACATATATGTTGTTTTTAGAACATATGTGCAAAAATACAATTATTGAAGGCGTGCATGTATGTTTTTGGTGGTTCTCTCAGTTCTCGCAGATAAAATGGTTCTCGCAAGAAAGTCTCACTATATATATATATATATATATATATATATATATATATATATATATATATATATATATATATATATATACTTACATCAAAGCGGCA